>PVLA01008114.1:0-79763 GCA_004027455.1 Hydrochoerus hydrochaeris
GTTGTTGCTATGAGTTCCTGTAGGTGTTGTTGCTATGGACTCCTGTAGGTGTTGTTGCTATGGACTCCTATAGGTGTTGTTACTGTGGACTCCTGTAGGCGTTGTTGCTATGAGTTCCTGTAGGTGTTGTTGCTATAGACCCCTGTAGGTGTTGTTGCTATGGACTCCTATAGGTGTTGTTACTATGGACTCCTGTAGGCGTTGTTGCTATGGACTCCTGTAGGCGTTGTTGCTATGGACTCCTGTAGGCGTTGTTGCTATGAGTTCCTGTAGGTGTTGTTGCTATGGACTCCTGTAGGTGTTGTTGCTATGGACTCCTGTAGGTGTTGTTGCTATGGACTCCTGTAGGCGTTGTTGCTATGGACTCCTGTAGGTGTTGTTGCTATGAGTTCCTGTAGGTGTTGTTGCTATGGACTCCTGTAGGTGTTGTTGCTATGGACTCCTATAGGTGTTGTTACTATGGACTCCTGTAGGTGTTGTTGCTATGAGTGCCTGTAGGTGTTGTTGCTATGAGTTTCTGTAGGTGTTGTTGCTATGGATTCCTGCAGGTGCTGTTGCTTAGGACTTCTAAGTTGTTAATGCTGTTGCTAAGGACTGCAGATCTGTTGCTATGGATGCCTGTAGGCAATCTTGCTAAGTACCTTCCACAGGTATTTTTGCTAAAGTCACCTCTAGGAGCTGTTGCTGACTTCCAGCTGCCATCTTCCCCAGGGAACCGTCCTGTGTAGCGGACACTGCCTCTCCTGGAGGTGCTTGGGAGTTATGTCCTTCCACACCGGTTTTGACTGGTTTGTTGGCTGGCTGGCTTCTTCATCTCAGAGAGGAATGCACCCTATGGTGCAATTTACACCCCATATCTCCCCCCAGGGTCAGGCTGAGGGTACGCTGCCCTGAAAACTCATCTTTTCTGTTTCTCCCTTGCCTGTCTTAATCTCCTCGCTGCCTTACAAGGTGAGAACATGTTCTTAGGAGTTCCCAGCTCAGGTCCTCCTTCTGGGAAACCTGACCTAAGACAGACTTGTTTAGAACGGGCACTAGCTACTGTAACAAAATGCCATAGACAGGATGGCTTAAACAGCAAAAGTGCAGGTCTCACATTTCTGGAGGCTGAGAAGTCTGAGATCCAGGTGTCCGTACAGTGGAACTGTAGTGAGAGTTCTTCCCCTGGCTTGAGAACGGCCACCTTCTCACTGTGTTCTCACATGGCAGAGGGAGGGTGAAAAAGCTCTTTGGGGTCCATCCTGTGACCCCAGTCGCTACTTCCCAGTACCATTGCCTTGGGAGTTAAGATTTCAACGTGTGCTTTCTGGGGGAGCAAACATTCAGTCCACGTCAGATACCAAGCTGCTGGACACCATGCATGGACGGCGAAGTCCATCCTTCCACTGGCCTGACCCCACTTTCCCCCATATTTGCACTTTTAAATGTTCTCTACCCAAACACCCACAGTTCCCTGTTCACAGAGACAGATGTGTCTCTTCCCTGCGGAGCTGTCATCCGCATCTTCTCTTCGAATGCACTTAGCCACGTGTCCCATCCTTCTTGGGTCAATTTTAGTCTGCTGTATTTTTTTTGTCAATTTATTCCAATGTCTTACAACCTCTGACATGGTAAATCGAATCACCCCATAGGCTACCGTCAGCAAAAGCAAAAGAAGTAGAATGAAACTTACTTAAAATATATTAACATATATCTGGCACAAGGAAACAAAGTGTAATCAGTTTCTTCAAATATTCATAAGGCTGTGGCCAGAGTTTATGCAGATAACACCCATTCCGTATGCCCTGGCAGTGCTGATGCACCAGTGAGAGGACCCACATCTTTATTCCTGAGAGGGTGAAAGCTTCAGTGCCTTGGGTTGTAAAGAGTCGCCTGTCTTCCCCCTACTTTTGATGGGGGATCATGGCTCTGAGGGTGAGGGGCACCATGGTATTCCTTGAGCTCTTGCAGCTCCTATTTTGCTCAGATTTGTTACTATTCTTTGAGGAAGAGAATCCCCTGTAGCAGCCTACGCTCACTCTGTACTTCTCTTCCATATTGGGCTATAAGGAGTCCTCAAGAGAAGGACCAGGAGATGGAGGAAGAGGAGGGAAGGGAGGGAAGGGAAGGGAAGGGAAGGAGAGAGGGACGGGAAAAGAATTAATGTGTCCTATATATGTACTACCCCATGATGAGTGCAAACATTTACTAATAAACAGTAAAATTTAAAGAAAATCAGGAATCCCCCAAATCCAGAGACAGCTGTATTTCCCAGTTCCTGGACGCATAACCGGTCTCTCTCTAGGACGTGGATCTTGAGGGTCAGTTCAGAGAGACTGAATCAGGTGTGACAGAGGCTGTCTGAAGATAGAACCTAGGCTGGAACTCACATCTATCTGATCCCGAAGGCTGAGCGATCAGCTGCTTCTGTGGGTGCAAGTCTCTCTGTGCTCCTTGCAGCTCTGGACAGAGGGCAAATCTGATGGGATACTCAGAATTAAAGACATAGGACCCAAGGAGAGATGGTGAGGTACAGTAGGTGTCATCACAGCCCTAATCCCTGCTCTGTACTTAGCTGTATTCAGTGTAACCAAAGGCACTGAATGAATTACTCCACCATGGTGGAGACTCTTCTAGATGCTGTGGATAGAGCAGTGCCCATGAGCAAAGCCTCCTAGCTGAATGTCCACGGGTAGGTTATTTCACTTCTCTGAGCCCCAAGCTCCTGACCTATAAAACAAGTGAGGCTATTAATACCTACCAGATGAGGGGAGTCAATTTGTTGTGTAACTAGAGAAATGGGGGCGATAAGACTAGATCTTGCAGGAAGTATTAAATCAGGCAAATGTATATAGATCCATTCATTCCACAAATGGTTATCGGGCCTCCACCATATACCAGTGATGGGCTGAGAGCTCGGAAAACACACGAGTAAATGAACGAAATGCAATTCCTGCCCACTTGGGCCTCACTGAGTGAATATGGACATTAAGCAAAACATTGCAATTGTGACTGGAGTTTCTAATGGCTATGCAGTCAACCACAGTCACTCTTCTCTTCCTCCTCTGTCACTGTCCTGCTGGTGCACCGAGGCCTCCCACCTCACAGCCTGCAGGGTTCAGAGTTTGCAATGCTTTTCCTGTTTGTCTAGGGGTCCTGAAAAGGGGAGGCATAGTCTGGGGCAGAGCAAGGGAGGTACGAGTTAAAGGAGCACAATTCTTCCAAGGAACAGCAACGTTTGCTGCCATGTTGGCTGCATCTTGCTGTGCTTTTGCCATGACTTTAGCTTTATGAAAAAAAATAAGCTCTAGTGGGAGGCAGAGAGGAAGTCTTTTTTCCTACAGCCCAGCTGAAAATCCCATCGTTTCGTGGAATTTTCCCTCCTTTTACATGCACAGTTTTTGGAAATATTCCCTCTTCTGCTGGTTTCCTCTAGATGGTTCGTCATAACGCTGCTTTCATAGACTTTGAGACCAAATGCAAGTGGCTGAGCAGTCCTTCTCTGACGCCTTGATTCTCCCAGGATGCCTTGTGTGGTTCCAAAGACACACGAGGTGTTCAAGAAATGTTTGCGGGACGATTTTGCTGTCTGGAGACTTTGGGCCAGTCTTACGGTCCTGGAAGGTCTGTGCTGACGATGTGCTTTGGTCTGTCTGTGTGCATCAGTGGCTCTGGTTTTGATTTCTCAGCCTAGAGAGCTGTGAGGGTGCTTAGGTAATCCGCGCTGGGGGAGCACCTGTTCAATTCAAGGCACAGCAGAGGTGATTTACGAGTCAGATGCGTGAAGCATTTAGGAAGCCGGGAGAAAAGCACATGGCGACTGCTCCTTCCCTCCCCTGAGAAGAGGTTATGAAATTACTCTGCTTTGACCCCCTAATTCATTTCCATGGGGATCATACTTATTAGTCGCCGCAAGCTTCCACGCCTGCCAGAGACGTGTCTGTCTGCTTGTTGGCTAATAGTTTAATGGTTTTGTCACTGGTCTGATAAATAGACTCGATCCAACATTCTCCAGCTCCAGAGCAGGAAGGAACTCTCCCAACCACCCCGCAGACCCTGTCACTCTGCCACACAGAGAGGGACCAGGGTCGCGGGGCTTCTCGAAGCAGCCTCAGCAAGCAGGAAGAGTGTTTCTCTTCCCCTGGCCAAGTCACTTGGTTGGAAACAGTAAGAACTTTGCTCTCAGTTGGCGAATGGCTCATGGAAATAAGTTTTACTCTGGGTGTGATGATCAGAGTTGCTTTGCTGGACTAACATTATAGGTACTAGCGACTCGCTATTGAGTCTGCAGGTGGTCCTGACCCCAAGCACGCAGTAGGTCTATAGATTGAGGGAATAATTAAGTACATGAGAAGGAAATGAAAGAAAAAAGAGCCAGTGGCAGTAAACCTGTCATAGACAATCCACAAATATCTGATGCAAAAAGGAAGAGCCAAATAGAACAAGTGGATGCACATACTGCCCCTGGTAAAATAAACATGAAGTTGCAGAACATCTGGAGAGTTGCAAGGTGTCTTGTAGGGGATCACGGTGTCCTTGTGTGTCTCCCAGTGTTCGCAGCCATGGTTTCTCAGTAGCTGCTTTGTCCAACACAATTCATCACTTCCGGTCACTGCTGTCTGACCAGCAGTGGCACCTGGTCCAAGGGCACAAGTTAGAAACGTCCTCCCCAGCAAGATGGAAGTGGAGGGGAGACAGAGCCTCTAGGTCCCCGTGGTGTGGAGGGAGCAGGTCAGGGCGGGAAGGCCTCTCTGTCTCGTGACCAGGAGGTAAGAGTGACTGATCAGCCATGGAAGAAAGAGAGAAAGGAGACAAAGAAGAGGGAGATAGGGGGCGGGAGAAGGAGAGAGGAAAGCAGGAGGAAAGGAGGAGGAGGGAGGGAGGAGAAGAAAACTGGAGACAGAAACGTGGTGTGCTGAAATAGTTCCTGGACATGACCCCGACGTGTCACAACTTCTCCAACATGTCCTCCTAAGGGAACGCAAACTGGCTTATTGTCATTAATCCAAACTGTCTAATTACATATGCCCAGAGATTTGGGGTCACAGCCCCCTGGTCTTTGTCTAGGCAAAGAAGAGCCAGATGCAGTGGTACATGGCTGTAACCCCAGTTACCTACAGTATGGGGGAGGCTGAGGCAGGAAGATGTCAAGTTTCAGGGCAGCCTGAGCAACTTCCGTGAGACCTTGTCTCAAAGTAAAAAATAAGAAAGGCTGGAGCCATAGCTCAGGGGTGGAGCATTTTCCTCGAACGCATAAAGCCCTGTGCTCAATTGAAGGAGAAAGAAACGAAAGCCTTCTGCTCTGGGGTTTGGGGCAGTCATTTCTGGTTTGGTTTCCCTTTGGGCTGAGGACCACCCCTCTGCCTTCCCTCTGGCTTTGCTGGCTTTGTCTCTGTTTTTGGTGGCTTAGGTGGACTGGCGGGGTCTGGGGTGGGCTATGGTATCTGTGCTGGCTGCAGGAGGTTGAAGGGCCTGACCTCTGCCTTCCATGCAACCAGACTTTCCTTCCTGGAGTTCCTTGTCCTGGGCATGAGGGCAAAACAGCCCCAGCAGAGGGATCTCCTGGGAATGTCTGCTTGTGGCACTGCCTCGCCAGAGTGGGGCAAACCCTTGGTTTCCCCCATCTTGTCCCCAGCAGGGGTGGTGGCACTTTGGGCTGCCTGGATGGACAAACAAACACCCTCCCATGGGCGAGCTCTTCTCCTAACCTTGACTTCGCAGGAGTGGGACACAGGCCACCCACATCTTTAGGGAAAGAGCACCTCAGAGATGCAGGGTGGGCAGGCCAGCTGGAGTGCTCAGGGGACAGGGGAGACAGGGAGTGTCCCCAGTGGAAATGCTGTCAAAACAGAGGCTGACATGGTAAGGAATCCTGGGCCAGCCAAGGTGACCAGGCTCCCTTCTCTGTACCAGGCGGGACTTCGTTATACCTAGTTTGCAAAGCGTTGGTCCAGTCGTCTGTGAACACCAGCAGCTGGCAAATGCATGGCTGGCTGCGAAAAGCACCATGATGACAAAAAGGAGAAGGAAGAGAAGGCAGCGCACTGGGCAGAGGAGATACAGATCTGGGAAACCGTGCCAAAGGCGCCGCTTCAACTAGGGCGCTTCAAATACAGCGGGGCGGCTCTCAGCCTGCGGCGCACCTCCTTGGGGCTCAGTTCTCCTTGAGTCCCTTTCTTGGTGCCATCTCTACCCTTTGCCACCCTGACCTCCTTGGCTGGCCCGTTACTCCCCTTGGCCTCCCCAGTCAGCTGGGGCTGCCAGTCCGAAGGCTGGGGCATGACATATTTGCACCACGCGTAAACACCAGTCACCATTAGGAGCCCCATCTAATGAGAAACAGAGCCGCGGAGGGAAGCTTCAAAGTGGTTAACGGAAGGAAGTGCCTGGAATGAAATCCGACTTGATGTCCCAATTAATACGTCCCCTAATTCTATTTCCTGCCCTCGCGGGCCTGCAGCCACCCCCTCTAATTTCTATGGGAGACGGAGACTGGGCTGATGGGAGGAAGGAACCTGGAAATGGGGCAGCTTCACGGATGACTTGATACACAGGCAATGGGCATATTAGGACAAATTAGGGAATTAAAGAGGAGGAAAAAAAGACGCGAGGACAGTCAGAGGAAATGTCATCCTGGGTAATAGCATTAATGGCGACTGGGGCTTCGCCGGCCAGGGTGGCTGGAGACACTGAGAGCTCTGAGCACCGGGCAAATTGTCTTGTGTTTCAGGCGGGGAGAGAGAAGTCATTGCCAGACCCTTTCCTCTCTGCAGGGGGACCTTGGGGACAGCCCAGCTAGGGGGTTTGTTTCAGCCCGAAGCTTGTTGGACCTAGATGCGGGGTTTGGAAGGAAATGAAGTTAACTGTAAAGACGTCCTGTAGGGAACAGTCAACCCAGAATACATAGTGGGCTCTGAAGTGTAAAATGATCTTAGCGAGGGCTTTCTGCAGCCCAGGCAGCCTGAGACTCCAACTTACCACTCGCTGTTTCCAGTGTCCTGTGTCCTGTCCGCATCATGGAGGCAGGTGCCTGCTGGGGGGCAAAGAGTGGCCCCCAGCTGTGTTAGGAGAAGCAGCATGGCAGAGGCTTCCGGCACCCGCCGGGAAGTGGGGCGCAGAAGGCCCCCTCTGCTTGCCAGAAGGACTCGGGCAGCCTCTGACCTGGTTCCGCGGCTTCAGGTCTCCCCAGTCACCGCTCGTTCCCGTCCTCTGTCCGTCTTGTACATCCCTGTGCAGTGATACTTTGCAGTCGTGAACCCCTCTCGTCATTTCTTCACTTAAATATCTGCTGGGGCCTTAAATATCTGCAGTGCCCATGTGGCCCAGCCTGGCCACCTGACCTGTCATAACCTAGACGGGCTTCTCAGGAGCTTTGCCCCCTTCCACTCCCGCCCTACACCTCTGCCGACCCTGGAGTTGCCAGGTTTTTTCCTTCCGCACAGCTTTGCCTGTGTTCTGGCTTCTCCAGCTTCCCTCTGGCTTCTCACCTTTGCCTGGTGGCTTCTGCTTCCCCGAGTCGAGGCCTAGTTCAAGCGGCTGCTTTTTGCTGAAGCCTTCCCAGGTGTCTGAGTCGCTTCTCTGGGCTTCTGAGCAGCTCTCACTTTGAGTCTGTGTAGCATCACACCCCCTTTGCTTGTGTGCTTGGTTTTCCTAGAAGTCTGTGTCTCCCACAAGGTAGAGAGAAGACAGGGACAAGTGTGTAAGATTCTTTCCATCTGCACTGGCTGACATCGCTTAGGGGCTCAGGAAGTGAGGAGAGAAGGAAAGGAGAGAAGAAAGCAAGGGAGAGAGTCAGAGACCAAGAAAAGAGACCAAGCAGAGAGAGCAGGAGGTTTCCACAGTTCTGCTCCCACGGTGCCATTTTGTCATGAGTTGAACTCATCCTCCCGTTGAACCCAAGAACGGGCTGAGCTCACTCACTTTAGAATGCATTCAGTTCACACGCAGGGGCCAGGCCACGCGGTGTATCTGCTGGTTAAGAGCTGAGGCTTTGGAGAGCCGGTTCCAAATCCTATAAAAATCACACAGTCCCTGTGGACCCCACTGCACTCTGAGCCTTCGTTCTCCCATCAGGAGAGTGGGACGAGGTGGTCTTAGGCACCAAACAGGGCAAAGTACCAGCCGTGCTTTACGAAGTGTCCAGGGCAGAAAGGTGATCCATGAAACCTCATCAGTATGAGTCTCAGCCAGTGCCGTCCTCTTCGTGGGTCATCTGCATTTCTTTCTTCCTGTTCTTACTGGCTTCTTGTGTCCACGCTCTGCCTCGCAATCTAGATTCTTCCCTCTCTCTGGTGCCAGGATGGACAAGCCACAGAATAGCCCTTGTATTCAGGCCAGCAGCTGAGGGTGGCTTGGTACCTGGGACTAACGTCAGGCCCACACGTGACACACCCATCCAAGCCTCTGTTCCATCAGGGCCTGGGAACAGAAACAGTAGCAAACTGCACAAGTCTTTCTTTGCTTCTTTTGGGAAGATGCCTAGAAGGGGCGTGGCTGGGTGGAATGGAATTTCTGATTTTAGTTTTCTGAGGAACTGATTTCCATAAGGATTGTACTAGTTTACACTCGCACCAAGGATGTAGACTGGTCCTCGCTCGCTTGTTATCATTTGACTTCTTGATGATTGTCATTCTTTCTAGGGTCAGATTGAATCTCAGTGTTCTAATTTGCATTTTTCTAATGGCCAGATATAGAGAAATTTTCTCAGGCATTTACAGTGATACCTGCATATCCATGTTTATAATAGCTAAATGTTGGAGCAGCCCTATGTCCATCAATTGATGAATGGGTAAAGAAAACACCGCTGTTTACCCACAATGAAGCACTGCTCTGTTATAAAGAAGGATAAATTTAAATAACGTACAGGAAAACAGAAATGGATGCACTAAGAGACTATAATGTTAACTGAAAAAATCAGCACGCAAACTGAAAGAGTGCATGGTTTTCCTTAGGTGAGAAACATGAAGTCTAAATAAATTAAAGAGCAAAATAAAAAGTAAATAGTGGAAAACAGAGATAGATCTTTTGCAAATGGAAGGGACCAAGAGGTAGGGGACAGAGAGGAGTCAGGAAAAGGAATCACAAGGTGTTATGTACATGTGCCAGCTGCTCAAGATGCACTTACTCTTTGTATGTGCAGACGTGCACTAATACAAATACAACAGTCAAAACATACAGAGATCTGAGCAGAGGAGCCTCTGTGTGTCCACTGTGGTTTCTCAGTGGAGACCTTGCTGGGGGTTTCCCACGAAGGTCACCCTCTGGACAACCCAAACTTCACCCACACGTTTCCAGGACTGAGGGCTTCTGCCTGGAGCCGCAGCCTTCACTCCCAGCCCGGGAAGAGCCTATCTGTGTATAGACGGGTGCAGTGGCCAGAGACGCACAGGCTGGAATTTCGGCCTGGGAAAGATGTCCCCTGTGGCCCATCGAGGGGTAACGTCGGCTTCTGAGCTGGACAAGGCTTCAAACAAGTCATTTTCTACAGGGCTGCACTGGGCTCCTGTATATAGAGACTTGCTCAAGACGAGGCCTTTTTATCCAAATAGTCCCTGCGTTCCTGCATGTGTGTGAGCTCAGTGTGTCTTACCACGGGTTGACTCTGACCTGGAATCAGTCTTCTTCCCCTTCCTGATAGCTCACGAGGTCTTTGCTCTGCTCATCCTCCCTTGCTTTTTTTAACCTCTCCAAAGTGGTTTCAGATTTGTGTTTTTATTTTAGGTCCTTCCTCGAGAAGAGGACGTAATGGTTTCCACTGGATGATTTTAACAAAACAGAGGTCTCCAAGGGACAAGGCTGAGTACATGATCATGGGATGAGCTACCAGATCCATTCCAATGAAGGACTCAAACCCGGTTTTGTGTTGTTTTCCAAACGCCTTTGGCTCCCAACTTTAGCTATTGGCTCCGCTGGAGAAAAAGTCCCATATCTCCTGATTCTTTTCCTTCCTTTCCATCCCCAGTAAATGTTCTATGCATTACTGTCCATCCCCAGCATCTGCTTCCCAGGGAACCTACAGCATCTACACTGTGCAAAGGTAAAGGGACCAAGGCAGAGCTGGAGTACAAGTGTCACATCTCTCACTGGTGACTTCCATGACCAGGTTCTGAGTGTTTGCTGAGTGTCAGGCACTGAACCGGGATCTGGGAATGAAGGGGTCAACAAGGTTCATGGGGCCCCTGCTCTCCTAGGACCATGTTTGGAAGACAAGAGATGCTGGATTTGCGACTACCTCCAAGGGTGAGGGCTAGGGAGGAGAGGCATGGGATGCTCCAGAAAAAATTAAGAGGCACCACATCTAAAAGGGCTAGCACTGAAGCTTCCCTGGAGGTGGTACTGGATGACCTGGGCCAAGAATGATGAAGACAAGTTAGTCATATAGAGGAGAGGAAACCAAAGAGAACAGCATGGTCAAAGAGGTCAAAGGGATGGGTGGAAGTTTCCCTGGGTCTTCCAGCTCAGCCTGGCCCCTAGCAAGCCCCATCCATGCCACAAGGAGCAGAAGAATCATGCAGCTATGCCCTACTTGGATTCTTGACTCACAGCACTGTAAAATGAAAGTGTTGCTTTTAGCTTTGAAATTTTTGGGTTAACTTGTTACGCAGCTATAACTAACTGAAACATTTTCTCCTGGAAGGGGGGAATCCCAGATATACATCCATGCTCAAAATAGGTTCACATTTGGTGTTCATGTGCATTGACCAACAATAGTGTACCAGGCTTTGTGCTGTGGGATTTTTATAACTTGTTTTAGTTCAACCTCACCACAAATCAAGTAAAGAAGGCATGGCTATCCATTTCATAGATGAGTATAGTAACAGGGCTTCAGAATGAATGTGACTTGTCCAAGCCACATAGATTAGTAAAGTGCTCGAAAGTGATCTTGAACCCCAAACCCTGGGCATGTAGCTGTGATGTCCACTTTTTCTGATGTTGACTTTGGTGGCATGAAAGGGAATTAACAAGACCTGGGCTAAATGCTAGATCTGTAGGAAGACTTACCTGCATGGCAGACAGCACTGAACTGAGGGATGTGATCCATGTTCAGGCCGTAATCCCTGCATCGCAGACGCGTTCATGGCCCACCTATGCCTCCCCAGACAGCTGACACGGTTACCCACAGGATGCATCACGTAGGGTCTGGACAGAGAATGCTGGACCCTGAGCTGCAGCCAGGAGCCTGGGCTGTTGGCCTAGTACGGCCTCCAACCTGCCAGATGACCTTGGGTCATGACTGCCCTCCCCCATCCTCCTCCTTCTCCATCTGTCAAATAACAACAGACTTTGGCTGACATTTTCAGATTTGTCATTTTGGCAAACCACCAGATTTATTATACGCTTGTTTAGTGAATTCCCTCACACTGGTAGCCTCAATACCCTCTAGAAAGCCACAAAATTTATTGACCTGAGTGTTTCATGTGTTGCTTGTTGATCTTTTTAGAATGCATTTAAAAACAAACGTGTATCTAAAATGCCTCTCTGTGGCGATCTGTAACGCCCCAGTGTTCCCGCGGCGTGCGCGCTCCTTTGGCAGACCTGGGTGTGGGTGGTCCAGGTGGTCTTACGCATTTGAGGGGCAGTCCAGGGCAAGGCCAAGGCTGAGGCACACAAGTAGCTCTCAAGTTTAGTTGCAGCTGACCTCCGCTGGGAGCTTCTTAAACGAGGGCTATAAGCTCTTTGTCCGGCACCCAATCCCACCTCCTTCTGTGGTGGAGTGGGAGCTGGGGTTTCTTACACCCCCGCAGCACCCTGTTCCAGAGGGAGGGATTTCCCCTCAGAGCGAAAGGCAGGCTTGGGGGAAAGGCGGCAGGCAGGAGGGTAAAGCAAGCCGGGAAAACGGGCTTCGGGGACTCCTGGCTCCATCTTTCCTTCTAGAGCGATCTGGTGGTTAAGATTGAAGCGTCTCTGGTCACGGCTGCCCAGAGACAGAGACGGTGCAGACTGAGATCCTTCTACCGTTCCCCGGGCAACTACAGAGGAGTAACAGACTGCCGGGCGGCGACAGCTTGTATTTCATTTCCTCGGTCTCTGGCTGTGGGGTGACACTTTACGTTCTGTTTCAGAGCCAGATGTGTAGATTAGAAATAGCACTGGATGGAAGAAAGCAGATGATGCTTAATAATGACAATGGGAGACATTGTGACAGGTGATACTCGCTCGCTCTGCCATCCGTCTGTCTGTCTGTCATCTATCTGTCCCTCTATCTCTCTACCTATCTATCATCTATCCTGGGGATTCAGTGTGGGGAGAACAGAACTGTGTCCCCAGCCCATTTTTTGAGTTAGGGTCTTGCTGACCTGGAACCTGCAATCCTCCTACATCAGCCCCCTGGGTAGCTGAGGTCTCAGCTGTGTCCCATGTCACCTCACGAGTGTCTATACCCTCGACACGGCTTAACTCACTTGGTTGACAGCACAATCCCTTGAGAGATGGGTTCACTGGCTTCCCATTTTCCAGGTTAGAGGTTAAAGAGGTTAAGTCTCTCGTTTAACTTTTCATCCCTGGTCGTGCCAGCTGCATGATATGACATCGAATCAGTCTCTTCAACTCTCTGGGCTCAGTGGCCCGTTCTGTAAAATGGGGACTTTAGGCCAGCTTCATGGTGGCTTGGGGGATGTTTTTACAGTGGTAGATTCTTTCTTCAGATGCGGCTGATCGGAAAGTTTAACATATATCAAGGGCAAGTGCAATGGGACTCTGCTGACAGAGTAAAAGAGAAGCATTTGGAACTCACTTATAGACCAAAGGGACAGAGCTTCCCTCCAGGTGCGTCTTAGCTTTCCTGTCTGGTCCTCCAGGGAATGGGTCCCTGTTAACCTCAGTTAAGCTCTGTGAGTGGCTTTCATGGCAGCTCTTGGTGCCATTGCTGCAGTCGGCAAGTGTCCTGGGTTGTGGATTTAGTCCACAGTTTGTCTTCCCGGTGTCGTGGAACCTGGTCTACTGTGTCATGGTGCAAAGCCTCCAAAGAGGAGGAGCAGAAGAGAGATGTACTTTCTTTCTTCTTGGATTTTGTGCCTTTTGGGGTAAAGGGAGGGAGGGAGGGATGGAGGAAACAAGGTCTTGGGCTCCATCAAAGCTAAGCAAAATCTATGTTAACAGGAATGAGCTCAGACGTCCAGAGAAGGGCTTGTCTTGGGTGCTTTCTTGTCTCTGGGAAAGAGGTTCAATGCCCAGTACTTAAAAGAGGAGAGGTTTACATTGGCTTGTGCATTTTAGAGGATTAGGTGTATAATCAGCAGGCTCCAAAGCTGGAAGAATCCGGTGGAAGGGTTTGGTGAAGAAAAGCTGTTCATGACATGGCAGTCAAGAAGCAGAATGTGAAGAGAGGGAACCCTTCCAGGTCATGCCCTCGGTGGTCCAGCCCCTCCTCCCAGGGCCCACCTGGTGACACCCTATTTAACTCTGAACTTATGAATAGATCAACACATTGATGAGTTTAGCACTTTTTTTGAGTCGGGGTCTCGCTATGTAGTCCAGGATGGACTTGAATTCATTATGTAGCCCAGAGTGATCTTGAACTCACAGCAATCCTGCCTCAGCCCCCTGACGGCTGGGATTACAGGTGTGTGTCACCCCACCCTGCTGGGACTCCCCTTTTACAAGGTGCTTTTCTTGTCTTCCCTCTTGGTGATGCACCATTACTGAAAAATAAATCTCACAGTTCAGGTAGGTGTATTTGTCAGCTTTCTGTCCTTGTAACAAAATACCCAAGCTAATCAATTTATACTGAGAAAAAGTATAAATTATTTTGGCTCATATTTTTGTAGGTTCCAGATTCTGACTGATCGTCTCTGTTGCATTTGGGCCAGTGGTGAGGCAGCATACCACGGTAGGAGCCCAAAGAAGAACAAATCTGCTCACCTCATGGCCAAGCAGCCGAAGAAAGAGGAAGAGGAGGAGTCAGTGTCCCACGGTCCCCTTCAAGGGCACATCCCCAGTAACCTAAGGACCTCCCAGTAGGCCTCATCTCAGTTTCCACCACAAGTAGCACTGGGAACCAAGCTTTTAAACCATAGACATTTGCCTCCATTTGAAGATGCAAACTATCACAGTGGGAAACCAAAAAGCAAGGGTAAGAAGTGGTTGCCCAAAATGTGCCTCATAAAAACCTAGATTTGAGTTCCAAAGTCTGCAGTCCTGCCTTTAATGCCCCCAAGTGTCTGCAAGGACAGACACACAGGCCCAAAACTGTGAACAGAGAGATGAGAGGCACATTTGGGTGTCAGAGGGAGGTGGGTTGACACACACACTGTTTTGTTTGATAGCCACATTATAAAAGTAATTATTCATGTTAGCATCTGCTTAGAATATCTTCATCCCAGTCTTTCATTTTTAACTGTGCTGTTAATCTATGTGTGCCTTAGAAAAAGCATATGACTTTTTTTTTCAAAAATAATTTAGTCCCAAAGTCTCTGTTTTTATTTTAATTTTTTTATTTTTTGAATATAGCAAAATACAACAGAACAAGACAGGACAAAGCCATTTGAGACAGTGCAGTGAAATTGGTACAGAACTTCACAGCAGGTTTCCAGGGAAACAGTAATAGGCACTATAGTATATCTCGTTATCTTCACAATAGTAGTTCTTTCAATCAGGTATAGCAAAGTCAAAGGAAATACAGAACATTATAGAACTTATCAAAACAGAATACTGAATAGAGCAATACCATTACTCAGAACCAAGCAAAACAGTGCTAAAAATATTTGCCTTCAAAGAGATGGTAGAAGGAAATCCCCCTTATTTGCTATATTACATATAGTCAACCTCGCAAGAGATGCTCAGATCTCTGGCTCCCACTTGCTATGGGGTGTGGTTGGTGGTGGTGGGGATGGGATGTTTGATTCTTATCCCATGTACCAGTAGGCTCACAGCCGCTTACCAGGGGGGCGAGCTGGCTGCTTGGTTTCCTAGTACCCTAAGTTCCAACATGGTGCAGATCTCAGGAGACACTGATGGTTCTTGCCCTGGGGCAGCTGCGGCTTGCCAGGCCATAGCCATTTACCAGAGTGGTGAGCTGGTTGCTTGGTTTTCCAGTGCCCTAAGTTCCAACATAGCATGGATCTCAGGAAGTCTCTGCTTTTTAATCAAAGAGTTTAAATCCCATTATGATTAGTGAGATTGCAAGTTAGTTTTGTTTGATGTCTCTCTTCTCATCCTGAACTGTCTATATTTTTATAATGCTTTGTATTTAGAGCCATAGGAGGTTCCCAGAAAAGTGGGGCAGAAAGTACAGAGATTTCCCACTTACTTTATTCTTTCACACTAGTTCGGTCTCCTGTATTTCCCTTGTCCCTTTCATCATGGTACCTTTGTTAGAACAGAGAACCACCATTGCAGCATAATTGTCAACCCAGATCTTTAGTTACAACAGTGTTCACTCTTAGGTGTTGTATATTTTGTGGGTTTGGACAATTGTATAATGACATGTGTCCACTACTGAAATATCATGCATAGCATTTTTACTGCCTTAAAGATTTTCTGTTCTCTACCTATTGATACTTCCCCATTTTCTGTTCTGACAGCCACTAATCTTTTTAGAATTTCCAGTTTTGCTCCTTGCAGTATGTCAGATAGTTAGATTCAGGCATTGTGTAGCTTTTTCAGTAGTGTATAATATTCCATGCCTGGATATACCACAGTTTATCCATTCACCTACTGAGGGACATTTTGGTTGCTTCGAAGTTTGGGCAATTATGAATAAAGCACTAGAAACATCCCCAAGTGGAGTTTTGTGTAGACAAAAGCTTTCAACTCTTCTGGGTAAATAACAGGAGGTGTAATTGCCACACTGCACAATAATAGTATGTTTAGTTTTGTAAGGAACCACCAAACTCTCCCAAAGGGGCCAAACCATTTAGTATTCCTACCAACAAGTACAGCTTATAATTCCCTATTTTTTCTTTTGGTGTTTTCTTGCTTTGTATTAGGTTTATAGGATTTTCTTTGCCTCTTCCTCCCCACTCACCTTTTTCTACCCCCTTGATTAGAGAGCATGGATTCTATTTCTATGCTTTAAATGAGCACCTTAAACTCCTATGAATTAATTAATATAATCAATGCAATAATTCACTTAGCTCTTGCTGAGCAACCCAAGGTTCTCAGAATTGCCCTCCAGCCTTGTCCCCTTCTGAGCATTCGTCTCTTTTTCATCCAATCCAGGCTGGAGTCCCTACTCTTCCCTTCTCATTGTTACTGTTGATGTCAGTTTAACTGGTTCAGAAGGAGCCTCGGAGATCAGTAAAGCACAGCTCTGTGAAAGCCTCGGGGGGCGATGGGTCATGACCTTGGGGACTGTATCTGGTCCTGGTCATTCTTTCTCTGGTTCTTTCCCTTTCTCTCTGTTTCCTGGCTGGCCCTTCCGCCATGATGTTCCTGCCTTGGATCCAGCCAACCACGGACTGAAACTTCTGAAACCGTAGCCAAAGTAAACCTCTCCTCCAAATTGCAGGTGTCATGTGTTTTGTCCCAGAAATGGAAAAGTGACCAATACAACCCCTTTCTCTGTTTTGCTTTGAATGTCACCTCTTTAATTTCAGCTTCTTCTGAGAAATAGTGCGAATCCTCACGTCTTCCTTGGGTGACCATAAATGATGCACATGAGCTGAAAACACCCCAGGCCCTCCATGAGTCGATCCTGGAATCTCTTGGACCTTGGGTCCTTCCATCCCCTTGCTTCTTTTATGTGGTTAATTCTGGATAGGACCTTCACTTTACAATTAGTGTCTGATGGGCCTTGTTCTATGGCTAAGTGACGGGGTTTGGCAAGGACCCATTGGAGCCCCTCTTCTTGTATGCCAAGAGGCCCTGCCTTGTTCTCTGGGCTCCCACTGCCCGGCCCTCTCACCCCTTCCTAACGGTCAGGATGTCTTTCCCCGGCTTCCTCCCTGTGGCTTTGGTTTTCTCATCTCCATCTCTCTCCTTGTCTCTAAATCTCTCTCCTTCTGTGTCCCGGGCTCTTCCTGTCCATCTGTCTCTCGGCCACAGCCCAGCCCACCTCCCTGGCTTTCTCTCCCCACTTGGCCTTGCATGCCCATCCATCTCCATGAGCCTGACAGAATTTCCTTGTCTTGCCTCTTCCTCTGTGTCTGCCCCATCCATTTCCCTTCTGTGTCTCTGTGTCTGCATCAGCCATCGCTCTTGCCATCTCCCCCCATCTACCCCGCTCCCTTTCTTGGGTGCCAGGTCCTCATTCCCTGCCTTGCTCTCTGCCCCTTTATCCCCGCCTGCTCTTTGCACAGGAGGTCTGGCCCCAGCTGAGGGTCCCTGGGCTCCAGGAAGGCAGCCAGGGGCTGTGCAGGCTGCTCTGTAACTCAGGAACTTGGCCAGCAACCATTGTATTAAACAGGGATGGCGTTCCCATTACCAGAGAGCAGGCCTGCAGCTTCCCTCTGCCGCCCCTCCCGGCCCGGCCCGAAGCCCCCTCGCAACTTCCTGCTCCCAGAAGCCACACAAGGCCTCATTCTAATCCTCTGACTTGTCTGTTTAGTGTCTTTGGAGGGAAAAGGAGCAGAGAAGTAGCTTGTCTTTTATTTTTATTTGCCCCTTTCTCTTTCCTTCCTCCAGATATTTCCCCTGGGGCACCAGCCTCGAACAGAGCAACAAATATTTACTAATTCCATTAACAGAAGTGTTTTTTTTTCTTTCTCCTCTTTTTTTCTTTCTTCTTCTTCTTCTTTTCCCAAGTGAATATCTGAGGCCCCAAGTTCATGGCGAGTCTCTTCCCCCGCACGGCCCCCTCTCCCCTCCTCCCTGCACACCCAGGACTTATATATAGTTCACTCAGTGCCATTTCCCCAATCTTTTCTGAAGTTCAAGACAAGTTGAAGGGTCAAAAAGGCAAAGGGTGTTTTAGAAGTTTAGCAGACAGCTTTCGGTACAAGGAAGAGAAAGAGGGAAAGCAGGAGAGAGGGAGGGAGAGAGAGGGAGAGAGGGAGAGACAGGGAGAGAGAGAGAGAGGGGGCAGGAGTCTGGCTCGCACTGAGCTGGAAAGTTCCAAGCGTTGATTGGCTCCGGAATTACAGCCTAAATGAATTGTATTAAACATGGTTGATTCATGAAATTTCTCCTCCCCTTTTTAATAGGCAACCAAAACTTGGTTCACCGAGATACGGACTTCCTTCCTTTCTCCTGGGATCTTATGGCTAGGCCTGGGCTGGGAGTGTCAGCAGGGAAGGGAGAGGAGGAGAGAGGTTTCCCAGGCAGAGAGGCCTGAGAAGGCAGAAACATCTACCAGCCAGGACTGCTTCATGGCTTTACCTCTCCTGCCACTTAGGAGAAACTGGGTACCCCTGCTCGCTGCAGGGGTTGCGGTGATGGAGATGGTTTTTAGGGGTGTCCGTGCAAAGGTGGAAATGAGGGGGAGAAAAGGCTCCCCTGGGTCAGGCTGATGAATGCCACGTCCAGATAGAGTGGGCTTGGGAACAGTATTGGTCTCCTAGGGCTGCTGCTACCCAAGGTCCCAGACTAAACAGCCCAAAGCCATCCAAGTCTATTCTCACAGTTCTGGAGCCCGAAGACCGAAACAGGGTCGCCAGGGCTGCACTGTCCCGAAGGCTCTCAGGGAGGGTCCTTCCCCGCTCCTCCCGCCTCTGGGGGCCCTGGTGCTCTTTGGTGTGTGGCTGCCTCACTCTGGCCCCCGCCTGTGTCACTACAGGCTACTCCCCAGTGTGAATCGGATCCTCAGCTCCCTTTTCTTAAGGACGCTTGTCTTTGAATTGCAAGGTCACCTGAACTCAAGGGTGACCTCATTCTGAGATGTTAACGTCTGCAAAGATCCTTCTTCCTCCCCTTCCGAGGAAAGTGTCTTTTGTATCCCCTGGGAGAGGGTGCTGGGGCGTGTCTTTTATGGGGGCGGGGACACCATTAAACACACTGCAATGACGTGTCATGTAGAGAAGGCAGCTAAAGAGGGGCACCTAGAAGGACACGGTTGTGCCCTCCCGTCACCTCTCTTTCCACCCTGATTATTCCAAGGAGCGAGTCTCTGCCTGGTGCCTCTAACATCACCCTGTTTAAGGACCACAGCGATGACCTCCTCGGTCAGAAGCGACAGCAGCAACTCTACCCTTGATGTATGACATGACATGCTCGACTCGCGTGGCCTTGTGCTCATCACCAACTTTCACTGGCGGTCATGATGTCTATTAGATTAAAATTTGTATTAAATTAAAATTTGATCACAGAATAAGCAGTTGAGCTGGAAAAATATTAAGCAAATAAACAATGCAAATGGTTCCTAGACATGGAAAATGCCGTGGGCTCGCTGTGCGGATGCAGGAAGACTGGGAACGGCCCGAGTGATGTGTGTTGGTTTTCACTGGTCGCAGCCCGGGAGGTGCATCAGGGGGAGAGCGGGTGCGATACATGCTGTCTGGTGGCACCTGCTGTCCCTTCAGCCTTGACCTTCAGCCTCTGTTTCTAATATTTGCATACCTAGAGCTTCCCATGAGATTTTGCTCGAGAGGTGGGAGAAATAACCTCTCCCAAAGCTCCATAAGGCAAGGAGCGCTTTGGAAAGAAACACCGCCTCTCCCGCCTCTTTGCTTCTCTTTGGCTGATGAAGAAGTTAAGGCTCAGAAAGGAAGAAAGAGTTGTCCGAGATCCCTCAGGCATCTCGATTCCCATATGTTGCGCTACTACTGTGTACAGGGCAGCTGCCATCCATGAATTCTGTATGACACGAATTACCATATTAAGTCCTCCGAGTGGCACTGTGAAATTGCTGGAATTTTACTTGGAGGAAACTGAGGCTCAGAGAATTTAGGGGCTGAACCTAAAGCACTGAGCTGATAAGGAGAAGTACTGGGATTCCAAGTCTGATGGATTCGCCATCTGGTGTTTTTGAGGTATTCGCTTTTGCCTCTCCAATGTCCTTTGCTAGTGTCTGCATGGCTCAGGGATCCAACACACACACACGCGCACACACACACACAGCTTCTCTGCCAAAGCATTTGGATAAGCACATTTGGAGTTTTTCTTTCTTTCTGAAGGTTCTCTAGTCAGAATCTCCTCCAAGTGACACTTCTCTGTTGGTCCACTTGCAGGTGACAAGAGATATCTGACTTTCTCCCAAGGAGATGGGTGCAAGGAGGACCTTCCCGAGAAGGAGCTTTGTGCGGGGGAGATTTTAAGCTGAAGGATGTTAGATGACGGCTGTCTGTTCTGGAAGTTCCTACTTGTTAGAAGGTGACTGAACGAAGTTATTGGCTGTTTTTCAAACTACCAGATGTTAAGCTTGACACCATGATCACAGGAGGGAATCGCCTCTAATTTGTTAGCTGTCGAATGTCTGCGTTGTAGCCACGGAAGTGTTCTAGATTGCTGGAAGTTGCACTTGGAGAAATTGATCTGCTTCCACAGCAAAATGCCCACACCCAACATGCTTTCATACAATTTCTTGGAATTTACAGGCTCTTGGAAACCGTTCTCTGAGCTCTGTTGTAAGAGCACCCTTCTTTAACCAGGTTGAAAACATTCCCGGATACTCTCATGGGTGACTCCTTTGAAGGACAGATGGGGAAACCATGGCCCCAGAGTCCTGGAAGATCTCCTCCAAGCCCAAGGGTAGTTAGCACCAGAGTCCAGGTATAGATGTTTCGTCTTTTCACACATGGCCCACTACCCTTCACAACAGACTTGAGGCAACCCTGGGAGAAGAGCCCCCCAGAACCCAAGGGGAAAAAGCAAAGGGCCCCACACTGAAACTCTACCCCTTTCAGGCTTGAGTCAGTGATGTAACTGCTCAGTGCTTCCGTTTCTCCATTAGTAACACCACACTTGTAGAATCACAATGGGAATTAAAACATAATCCACACACTGGATTATATAGTTGACACAATGCTGTGCAGACAGAGTACATTCTTTTAATGGCTGTTATTATGTAGTAGTTTTAGGATTGTTGTCAGCTATAGGAAGAAAAGTCTTCCCTTTGGTATGTTACAGACACCATAGACAGCGGTACTACCTCAGCCCCCGCAGAGGCACAGACTGATTCTGGAGTTCAGGAGGTGGAAACAAGAAGTGCTTGGAGGCTCTTGAGCATCTTGAGCTTGTGATTTTTAGGAGAAAGTAACATGGAGAAAAGCCCCCCGCCCCAATCCGATAATCAGAAGCATAGGCCAGATGGACAGAACCTTCCACCTGGAGAACCGGCCCCCATCCCATTGGTCCCATCCTCCTCCCGCTGCTTCTGGCTCCTCCCCGCCAGGGGCACATCCTGAAAAGCAGACCGGGCTCCCCGGAAGCGAAGGGGTTAATGCCCAGCCCGTAGCTGGCTACAGCAAGCTTCCTTAGCTCTGATTTTCATTTGCAAAACAAACAAACAAGAGACTCCCTAATAACTCCCAGGCTTCCTTCTTTGGGGCTGAGATGTGGATCTTGCAAAAAAGCAAGGGTTCCAAAGATTCCTAATTGCTAGGCTGTTGTTGATGGAAAACGAAAGACTGCTTTATGGCAGGCAAAAGACTTACAGGCCCGTCCATTCACTGATCCATCAAATGATGACCACCAAGGAGCTACTTCCTGCCTTCCTACCTCCTTCCTGCCTGTGACGATGGACACACCATCTCGGTAGCCTCAGAGAAAGGAGGAAGTTTCCAGAACATTCCCAGAGTGGCTCCACTCAGGTAAGCTACCGAAACAGAGAGGGAAGGAGCCAGTAAACATCAGTGTGAAGGGCACGCAGGGGCACTCTGATGTAAAGACGTCCAGCTCCCTGGTAGAATTTCTGGTTTACGCCTGGTTCGAAACCACATTCTCCTGGGTTTTCCAATCCTCTCTCCAATCCCTCCTCTTCCTCTTCCTCTTGCCTCTTCTTCATTATTCTGTCCACCTGGAGGTGTAAGTTCCACAGACACTGGAGCTTGTGCTAAGCCCCTTGTAGTCATTGGCTCAAGCTGTCCTTGCAAGAGATCAGTGTGATGTTTTTATGTCACCTTCTTTGTCGAGATAAGCAAGGCAGGACAGAGTGACAAAGGCTACTGTGGCCACAGCCTCACAGATAGTAAGTGGGGGTGTAAGATCTGAGACTAAGTCTTCGGCTCTTCACATCGTCGGCTCTTCGCTGCTGGGTGATTTGGGGGGTTACCTTTCACTTGGCACACCAGAAATGGAACATAAATTCCCACGGCAGCTAATATTGGGGGCATCTCAGGTTCAGGGATGAATATATTTTTCTGGAAATGTATCTGGGAGTCTAGAAGAAGCGGGTAGAAGCAATGCAAAGCTATGACCTCAGATAGGGAGCTGGCTGGGTCTCGTTAACGCCAGGAATCCCATTTGTGAGGGGGCTCTACCATCGCAATTTAGCCACCTCCTGAGTCCTCACTTTGAGATGTGTCACTGTACCCGGGCCACCCGGGGAGCCATGCACTAACCCCTCTCCTTGGAGCTGAGTGGACAGCTCTTTATTTAAGGGACATTCAACTGCTGCATCTTCCTGGCTACTGCACCCCTCTATACCTACTATACCAGGGCTGATCAAAGCGTGCAGTATGCGTTTAAATAAAAGATGTGGTACAGTGAAAACACACTGCCATTAATCTCTCTCAAAATCCTCCCCCTCACTTCAAACGCATTTATCCTAACATCCTTGCCACTTTCTGAAACAGTCCCGAAAGTCCTCTTCGCAAGGTGTGACTACGAATGCGGTGACTCCTGTTGCCAAGCCCCATTTGAAGCCAAGGCTGGCTCCCAAAAACATGATCCTGTGTCTTCCTCTGCCTTATGCACCAAATCTGACCCTGTGAGACTTCTGACCGTGAAAGGTAAACGTTTTGGATCAGTTAAGGACATGACGGTAACCATGATAGCACAACCAAAGACACTCACGAAAGAGGACTTCCAGAATGGCTTCAGAAAGTGCCAAGAACAGTAGGATTAGTATGTTCAGAGGGGGGAGGATTAGAGGAAATGTGTGTTTTGCCACAGTACATTTTTTAAAAAATTTAAACAGTCGCCATATTTATCAATCACACCAAGGATGTGAGATGAAACCCCAGGCCCTGGGAGGAGGGGAAGGAAGGTAGTGCTCCAGTCCTGCGTGAGAAATTCCACACAGTAGCAAAGATGGTCATCTACGTGTTTCAATATTCCCCATCTTTGATGCACAAACAACATTTTTTGCAGCCAGCAAGTAGCCATTAATCCCCATTGCAACTAATATAAAATCCTGTATTTTAATAAAGAAGTAAGCTCAAGATACAACCAGTGACACATAATATGGGTTGTAATTAGATGTCACAACTCCCCATAAAATCTGTTATTACGCTAATAGGTTATAAAAATTCCTGCAAACCTGTTGGCAGCTGTAATACGTTTACTGGTTGATCGGTTTTCTACAGGCTCTGCAAAAGTGAATGTTGGTTTAAAAAAACATTTAATGTTTACTGGAAGAGATGTATTTTCAGATCAGACACCAACTAATTATGGCACAAACACTTGGTATGTAAAAGTGTATCCAATAGAGATTCCCACCAAGTGGTTCCTTGAGCAGGAACCTTTGAGGAGAATGATGAGATGGATATTTTTGTTATCCGTTGTTGGTTAATAAGCCACCCTGAATTTAGTGCCTCGAGACAATGACTGTTTGATTGAGCTCATGGTTTCTGTGGGTCAGGTTCATGGATCAGGACAATGGGGCTGTTTTCTCTCTGCATTGTGATGCCCTGGTCCCACCTGGGAAGATTCTTCAAGGCTAGAGGCTGGAACCATCCCTCGAATTGTCTTCACTCGTACGTACCATGCCTGGGCTTAGCATTTTCTTGCCGTGAAAGTTACCTTTTTGAATAAAGTGGTAATGGTGGTGCTGCTTCAGTCGTCACCAAATTCCTGGGTGGAACAAAGTGCACCAAGATGGTGGGTCTGTGTGTCCTGTTAGTAACACCCTACCGCTTCCTGATGGGCAAGGCTACGCTGTGTGGTCCCACCTTCATGGCCATCTCTAGATGGGAAAATGACAGGGCCCTGCGGAACTGGGGCTACTCTTTGTTCCCTGGGTCAGGCTTGGCTTGGGTGAGAAAAGGAGCTAAAAGAGAGAGAATGAGATTCAGCTACTTGCCTGGTCTCAGGGTCTGCATGGGGTTGGCCAGGATTCCCTAAGGGTCCCTGTGACATGCAGGGCTTGGCAGACATCTAGGCAAAGGGTTCCGTCAGGGAAGATGATGCTGCTGTGAGAAGGGAGTCTTTGTCCTGGCCTTGCCAGGTGGCCCGAGTGACTTCAGAGTTGGGAGGGTTACTGTGAGAGACAAGAACGATTCTCAGCACACTCAGCCCATCCCTCCAGTGCTCGCCTCGCAGCAGTGCCAGGCTGTGCCCAGACATGTGAAGCAGAAGTGGAAGATGTCCACTTGGTCATGCATTCTCGTCATACTTCTGGAATTTAAAGTGACTTTGGACAATACAACTTCCCTTCCCATGCTCCCGGGACACGGGGTGTCCGTAGGTCCCGGTCATGTCTCCTCTCTCACCATTATCACGCATGCTCCAGGCCCTCCGCCTGCAGGCCTGGCCCACTGTAGGTGGTCAATCCACAGTGAAGGAACTGCGCTTGGCATTCCATGGCTTTCAAACGGAGCAGAACTGGTCTCCTTTATCCATGTTTCTGCTTTCTACCTCAGTCCATGTCCTAGTTTGTTTTCTGCTGCTATAGGATTTCACTGAGTACCTTATGCTGTGTGAAAACATAGGAAAGAGAGACAGAGAGGAAAACAGGGCTGAGCCTTGACCTTTCAAACTTACCTTCTCCTGCAAGAGTAGCCCAATCCGTTCACAAGCTGTCTCTCCTGAAAATATTGAGGTGGCAATTAAATTCCAGCAGAGTCTGGGAGAAACCTTGGAGCTGCAGTGGTCCACAGGGCTTCTTGCCTTGAATTTTCCCCTCCTCCCAAACTGCTCTGGACCTGCCCCTTCCCAGGGGTGGGTTCAAGACTCTGCTCAGTGCATTCTCTCCCCAGGAAGCTCGTCCTGTCACCTGAGTCTATGGGAAAATCCTTCTCTGTTAACTCCTGTGGACCTGTGCAGGGAAGGTCACATCTCATCCATAAGGGTGAAATGTACCCTAAAGGTTCAAAGCAAAACAACATAGCTTTCTTCATTTTTATTTGATCTTTGGGTGATTGTTTCCATGAAATGCATAAAAAACTAAATTTGCCAATTAGAGGCAATGATCTCCTTAGTAAACACTCAGCCAATTCCGAATTCAAACTTCTAGGCAGGGCTGTGTTTCCTGTTCCAAGGAGTCTTGGCTCATGCCTCAACACCAAAGAGTCCTCTGGGTGTGGAGACAGGGGGTGTCCCCTTTGCTGAGGGAGCCGAGCTTCCCTTACGTCTTTGCTGAGCTCAGCTAGGCCCCTGGAACGGGCCTGGCTTGTTTGTGAGGTGCCAGGTCACCAGGTGACACTTGGCCCTTGTCACTGTCCACAGCTGGCTCCAGGTCTGTTCTGGATCTCTTTTCTCTGTGTGCGTCCCGTATTCCTTAGGTGCCCCCACTGGCCTTCGGGGATGGCAGGCACCTTCCAGGCCAAGCACCAACCTGCTTCCGTTCCAGAGAACCAGGGCCACCACTCAGCGGCAGTTAGACCCTCCAAACCCATCTGGATGCTCCCACCTCCTCTGGCCCTGTTACAGGGTGTAGACTGCCACCAGGGGCAGAACCCCAGCTTTCCTGTCCCTGGCAGTACAACGCTGAGTGAACTTTTTCCCTCCCCTTCCTGCCTGGGAAGGATTGTCCACATTCTCTGTCCTCTTACTCTGTGACGTTCACCCAGACCTAGGGACAACCACACTGTACATTTGACTTAACAGCAAAGGAACATAGGTGTGTGTGTGGGGAAATGTGTATCAGTGGATGGCAACACACACACACAATCTCACACACACTTCCCTTGTTACCCCTGGACTCCTTGGGGACAGGGCTGTGTCTGATTCATCTCTGTAACCCCAGGACACTGAATAGGGCTTAACGCAAAGAAAATGCTTAACAAAAGTTTCTAGAAAGGCATCTTGATTTCCCAGGCACTGCCCGTGACTTTTGGAGACCTTGGCACCTGGCATGGGATCCTCCGGATTGACTGTTAGCTCTGTATCCCAGGAGGGAGAAATGAGGGCCGTGTCTTATGAGGATAGGCACTAGAATTTGCACAGCTGATATCTATCAGAGCAGTACTGTGCACTTGTAATAGATAATCTATCCTATGAGATCGGTTTGATTGCTTCTCTTTTAAACATATACTAACTGATGTTCAGAGAGGGCCAGACCTCTTGTCTGAACATAGATTGTCCGTAAGAAACACGACAAAGATTCAAGCTCACAAATGCAGGAATGCAAAGCTTAGGGCCTTTTCTCTGTCCCACACTGGAAAGATGAGGTCTGCCTGGCAATCCTCCTGAGAGTTCAGGCCTGGGATGGTTTTGGGACTCAGCCCTGAAAAACCCACCTCTCCAGGAGGGCAGGCAGTGGAACTGCAGGTCACGGAGTGGAGCTGACTAGTGCCAAGCTTCCCTTCTACGGGCCACGCCATATGGAGCCTAGAATTCATCACAGCCTTTGGCAGGCGGCCTGGCCTGCACATAACCCCAAAAGGCGACGTTTTTGATCAGGAAACTTGCAGCTGTTTTTCAAAGCCATTGTAGGAATTTTCAATTTAATTTTATTTTTAGGAAGCCTGCATGCCCTTCTTTTGTGGACCAGGCCTTTTCATTTCCTTGGTGTTCTGCGTGATCACGTAGGTGCGTGGCACATGACTGGAGAGATATTGGGAGGTTTGTGGAGGTTAGCACACCTCATTTGGCCAAGGAAGAAACAACATTTCAGTAAAAAAAAAAAAAAAAAAAAAATCCCCAGTAAGTTGAGCGAAACTCCCAAGAAAAGTTAAGCACATAAACAGCTGTGGCCTCGCCGCGGAGTCTCCAGGCTGCTGTGGGAAAGGAAGGCGTACAAAGGAGCTGAGTCTTCCAAAAAAAAAAAAGAAAAGAGCATGGCTTCACTCCCTAAGGTGAGGCTGTGGAGGACAAGGCAGACACCTCGGGCTGGAGTCTGGCTGGCTGGGCCACTCTGCCACAGGCTCTGGGTGAGATCCGGTGGCCTCTTAGAATTCTCAGCTCTTTCATTTTCCAAGTGATTCACCAGATCCTCCTCGCACTGAGGCCAAGTTCTTGAAAGTGAAGCCACATTTGAATTCTCCAAAGTCAAGTCACATTGTAGGCTTTGGCTGTAAAGGGCTTGGAATCCAGCCACCTCAGGACTGGAGAGAACAGGGATTCCATTTTTGAGGTTTGAAGAATCCTAGAATTCAGAGGCCGGGCTCAGCCTGGGAGAGAAACCAATTTGAATCCAATTGAATCTGTCCCTTCCTCTCCCCCCCCGATCCCCAGCTCCTTGGCACAAGCTATTGAACTGCGTACATAGCTCATGGCACGTTTTTATTTGAATGAACTGTGCAGCAAATCAACAAGTTGCTGGCTTTCTGCTTACTTGGGAGAAAACTTACAGATCCCATGAATGTCCCCAATGGAAAATATGCTCCTCCATTTTTCTTCTCTCCCCTAAACCAGGAAGGCAATTCTTCTGTCTTCATTCTCTTAGCTACGCAACTGGCTAAGACAGGAAAATCAGAAAGAGAAAAGAAGCAACCACTGGTTTGACCAAAGAAACCCTGCAATAGCTAGGCAAGGATGCTTGGTTGGATTGGGTGAAGACATGGTTGGTCTCAGAGTCTGGTTTCCAGTCTCAGAGCACAAGCAAATTGAACCAGGCTCAGTGAATACTACTGACTCCTGAAACAGCTGGATCCTGACCTTTCAACCTGCCAACTTAGCCTGTCGAACCACTTGTCAGGAAAGCTAGGAGAAAATGGCTCATGTGTGTACAAGGGGTTGGGGTTGGCAGAGCTATTGGTTGGAGATACAGTTAGAACTGTTGACTTGTGTGATCCAGCCAGCCGAATGCAGGAATCCAATTATCTTCTAGTCAATTGACTATAAAATGGTCCAATTGGTTGTATGATTTTTATTCCTTATTTCTTGGAAACTGGGAAATCTGTTTAAACTCTCTCTGTGTATTTCCATGGAGTTTTGGTTGAATGGTTATGGATTGAATTGTGCCCCATTCCTTCAAAATAATATCTGTTTAAGTCCTAATCCCTGGTACACTGAAATATGACCTTACTTGGAAAGAGGGTCCTCATAAATGTAATTAGTTATAATGAGATCATATTGGAGTGGAGTGGGACCACCTGGGAGACAGACATCCCAGAGTAGACATCCTGTGGCACCAGGGACAGAATGCAAGCCACACAGCTGCAAGCCAAGCAACCTAAGGCTTGACAGCCACCACCAGAAGCTAAGAGAGAGGTGCAGAATGGAGTCTACCTACAGACATGTCATGGATTGACAACTCGCGGTCAACTTGTCACACCTAGCTGAGCTGAGTTAGGGTGGTGCAGGGTGTGGAGGGCCCCCCTGAGGATTGCTGCCAAACTACATAAAGGAGAACTGGGGAAGAGCAGGTCGTGCTGTGGATTTTCCCAGAGAAGCTTGTGTGCTGGCTTTCTGGACGTGAACTTGACCGTTCTCATCATCAGGGGAGCTGAGGACCTTGCTGTCACTGATGGCAGTTCTCTTTGGAGGAGCTCTGGTCCTTACCTTGAGCGTCACTTCCTGGCTCCAGTGAAGACCCCTCAGCCTGCCGGCACAGATCCTTCATCCCACTGGCATAGACTTTCTAGCTTCCTCCACTGACCTTTGGGCCTTCCTAGTGCAGGTCCTTGATGCAGACTTGCATGAGACATTGTTGTGGGCTCTAAGCCTCCAGTCGTACCAGCGGAGGACATTGCCATGTGCCTAAGTCTCCAGTTGGACTCCTGCAGGACTTTGTGCAGGACTTGTGTTGTGGGATCCAGGCCCTCACCTGGATTTTTTGTGTCTCTAGTGTGTGGACCGATTTCCTGCACTCTTTTGCATTTGATTCTGTGGGTAACTATTATAAAATAATCTTATAAATCGTATGTCCCGTATTAAATCTTTTTCCTTGCAAACCCTGACTACTGCAAGGTGTCAGAGGGGGCAGCCTTGCTGATGCTTTGACTTTAAACTTCTTCTCCCCTCTAGAACTCTGAGGTGATCTATTCCTGTTGCTTTAAGCTATCAAGCATCTGATTCTTTGTCATGGCACTCCTGGGAACTGACGTTATATCTCAAAATAGGAAGAAAGTCACAAGATAAAACACTCAAATCCACAAGGTCACAAACTATTAGCACTTCCATCTTGGCCACATTTTTCTACCTGGATTCTGCATCATCTTAAGCCTTCAGACAGCACATAGGTTGTTTATTCCACATATAGTAGTCCTCTGCCCATGGACTTAATTTGTTCTGTGATTTTGGAAAAGACGGCCATGTTTGTGGTTCGTGTGGGAAAGATGGTTATGGTCATGTTTGTCACCTGGTGCAGAGTTTGCAAACAAAAACAAAGTTTGGCCAAACACTTTTGTTTTCAAACCAAACTGTTTGTAAACAGAGATGTTTGTGAACTGCGGTTCTACTGTATTTCTCCAACACATTTAGAGAACAGTCCATACTATCAACTTAGAAATCAACGAGGGATTTCACACATTAAAAAGTCCTGTAGCTGGGGAACATCTTTCACTCCAATTAAGGCAGCATGCTCCAAAGGTCTTTGAGGATGGAATACTTTGGATAAAATGTCCATGAAGCTAGGCTTTCTTAGCTATTACTTTGGGATATTCCACCATTTCATCTTACAGATAGAGAGCCTGATAATTAGAGGAACAAAAACCCACTCAAACTCACACAGTGACATATTCTGCATTCTGACCATCTGACTTGGCAGATGGTGGTCACACAGTGTAGACCACATGGCCAGGTGGAGAGTACTTTATGCGAGCAGCCATCTCTGCCATTAATTGACTGTGTGACCTCAGGAAATCGCACTTCCTCCAGGGCTTCAGATTTGGAAAGTCTGGGTCTGGACCAGGTCCTTGTCATGGACTGCATGTTTATGTCCCCTTGAAAATGCTAACAGCAGCTTGAACCTCCAGATAATAGCATTTGGAGGTGTGGGCTCAGGAGTAGTTAGGTTTAGATGAGGTCTTGGGGGCGGGAGATTCATGAGGGCATCAGTGCCTCTCTAAGGAGAGAGAGCAGAGCCCCCTTTTTCTCCATCCTCGGGTGCTTGTTCTATCAGGGAGGCAGGAAGAGGCCACACACCAGAACCCGGCCATGCTGTCAGCCGAGGTTTACAGTCCATACTCCAGAGTGATGAGACAGAAATTTCTGGTAAGTCATCTGAGGATGATGCTGTGCTAGGGGTGCCTGAGCGAATTGACACAGTCTTTTCCAAGTTCCCTTCCAGCATGAAGATTATATGACTATTGATCTTGCCCATATGCGGCTAAAAGATGTGATCTCTCCTTGGATGAAAACCTCTATCCAAAGGGCCAAATGATTATTTTGGTCAATGATGTATTATACTCTGCTGGTCCATTTCTTGTCTTGGCCGTGTCAGCGAATTCAGTGCTTATGAGTTAATGTATGTGAAAGTGCTTTGTAAACGGCCAGGCCTCTTCCAAATAAAAAGACTTATTTGTATGCTGTTTGGGTTGGAAGCATCACAGCCAGCCTGCAGGCCAGTGTGCTCTGCTCGTAAAACGCGTTGGCCATGAGATCTGAGGACTTGTGTAAGTGTGTGATGAGCTTAGGGGACAAATACACTCATCTGTCTGTGCCCAGTTCCATCTAAGTGAAAAACCTAAGACTATCTGAGCAATAGGATGAAAGACATGAGCTTTAAAGAAGTTTGAATCCACCCTGACTAGAATCCTCAACCTCTCATAGTCCTGAGTGAGTAACTTAACTTCTCTGGGACTTGGCTTTTTCTTCTGGAGAATGGGTACAGTGATCCCTCACTGTGCTTGGGTTGTGGATCCCAGGTCCCCACAGATACCAAAATATGTAGTGACCAGCACCCTTATACGAAGGGGTGCAACCCTGATACAGAGCCCATGGGCACCCTCTTCAAGTCCTCTCTGGAAGATCGGTATTCTCTAACACAGTGGAAGTGGAATGGAAGTAGCTGCGTAGGGAACTAAGATAAAACAAAGGTCGTATCTGTTCAGTACAGATACATCCTTGTTCCAGCATTTTTGATCCAAAGTAAGTCACAGCTGCAGCTGTGGACCATCATGGAGGGCTGACTGTACGGCATCCGTTCTGACTCCACCGGTAGACAGGAGGCTGCAGTGAAGCTGGAATGTTAAGCACAGGCCTAAGTACGCCAGGCCCGCCCCGGCAGGTCCGGCTCCCCTGCGTTTCCTGTCTGGATCATGTGCACATGTCACGTGCTGATGCCGTCTTTCCTTCCCTTTTTAGCAAATCACTTTGTTCCCTGTGGTCTGGTGTGTGTTCCCTGAGCAAGGCACCAGAAGGAAGGAATGGGAGGTGCCATCCTGGAAGCATGGCGTGGGGTGCTCGGGCTCTGGAAGACAGCCGAAGGTCTCCAAGTTCTGCATCTCCTCTTCAGCATCTTTAAACCACACGCAGGCGACAGATGCTTGGCCCTTTCAGACGCTATCCATGAAGATCTGGACTGCATGTTTCATCCGATAGCCCAAAGGCATGGCCTCACCTTGACAAGAATTAAGCCTTGCTCTGTGGGAAAATTAAGAATATGAAGAAACAGTTGCTTTTCAGGCCATTTAGGCCTCTCTGTTTGGGCTCTGTCCTTGGCACTGTCCTGGGGAGTGTGTTGGAGAAGGGAAACATTCGAGTCCATTATTTTAAAAGCTGCAGAAAATAGACTCTGGGAAAAAAAATCATGCATTGCCACAGGAACTTAATGGGCCATTTTGATCTCTGCCTCCTGCCTGGCTGAGGGTGGCAGGAGCCATACTCTCAGCTTGCAAAAAAATGTCCTAATGAAGTGTTCGTGTGATGGAGAGTTAATGGAACTGGGAGCCCAAGGTATAACAAAAGGGCCTTAAAAGAGGGGTGGAGTATAATTTATTAACAGCAATATATAGAGCAGGGAGCCTGCAACATTTATGAGAAAAGAAAAAGGGAGCTTTCACAAGATCCAAGGCTTCTGCTTGCCACAGGATGGAAAGATCCAGGCGCCTTGCTTTTCTCCGTTAATGCCCCCGGCCGTCTTCACCAGGGAAGAGTGCTATGTGTCTGCTAAGCTCAGTGACCACACCATGCCTTGCCCTGCTTCTTCCTCAGCCGAGGGAGTTTCTAGATTACAATGTGCAGTGTGGTACTAAGGGACTCACACGTCTGGGAGCATCTTTCTCACAGGCTGGGATATGAGCACTCCTGAGAGATGCACTCTGACATGCGGGAACCTAATTTTCACTGGCCTTAAGTACTGGATGAAAATGGTGTGTGGGTCTTATTTTGGACTCCTCCTGAGACAAGGAGATGGTGCAAACAGTTTATCTGGGAGATGATCTTAGAAAACCATGGTGAAACATTGAGATGATGAAGCAGGGAAGAGAAGAAATTCAAGAAATAAATTAGCTATCAAGTGAGTCGTGTGGGCCATTGGAGCGTAGCTCCCTGGGGGCTCTGGGTGACGGCGTGATCATCTCAGAGGGTCAGGCATGCTGGGGGAAGCTGTGACTTTAATCGTCTCGTCACTGGTGAGAGCTTTTGCTGGAATGTTAAGCACTTGGTACACCTGGTTTTCCTGCAGGATGCCAAGACTAGTTTCATGGCCAGGGGCTGCAGAAGGACCTCGGGCAGAGTCACAGGTGTCATCTCTAAAGGAGGAGAGACCAGCGGGTGAGCCACGGGGTCTGCCACGGGGTGGTGAATATCTTGTTGACTTAACCGATGGGAACGTTTAAGTTTGTATTAGCCGCAGGCAGAGCCGGATGGAGGCCCGAAGGAGTATTCTCAGGACTCCATACCCAACACTTCACTTTTGGTTCTTCTTTCATTAAAGTGATGCTGTGCTTATCAAGACACCCTTTGTGATACTGCGTGGACCACTGGAAACTCCCAGCTTATAACGAATTCAGCAACCCTAGCACGAAAGTCTCCTCAGAGAGCTTCACAGGACCCCAGGGTTTACCTTAGCTGGTTCACCATGGGTGGTTAATCGTAATGTATTCAGCAATTAATTCAATCAGTTTGGGTTTCCCTTACTGTCACCTTCAGTACAGTCACTGGCGGGTGGGTGACCCCATCCGGCTTCCCGTCATCAAGCATCCGCTTCATTCTCTTGGCACATTGGTGCCAGACTCTTCAGGCATTGTCCTTGGTCTGGCTCAGTCCCTCTCTCGGAATACGCCCGCCCTGGGTAAGTCCCCCTCTCCTGGACCAGCGCCCTCTTCTGCACAGATGCACTTCCAGTTGCCCTCCGTGTGCTAACTCAAATGTGACCTCTTAACTGAAGCTCCCATGTCAGAAATGCTTTGATAACAAGGGTGGAAATAGCCCATGAAAACCGCATTAATGTAGGTATACTTACACCTTTCTGCATATAGTGACCTATATGCTTCTCTGCAAATGCATGATCATACAGTGTTTGTATCATGTGAAAACTCAGGAAGTAGCTCTGTCTCCTGCCCCAGTGAAATTCCAAATCTAACCCACTTTGTCTTCCTCCACTGGTCTCTCTTGGGTCACATGACCTTCCTCCAGCCAATCATCGGTCCTGGAAGGCTCTGATGTTTTGATTGATGGACCATCTGTTTTATTGGAATCATTAAAATAAAAAATAGGGGAAGATTGTGGCTGAAATTAGAAGACCACCTTCTCCCCTACTTTCCCTTTTTCTTTGAAGCATTAATTGCATTTTCATTTTCTTTTCCTATGCACGATTCTTATCAGCTCAGCAACTAGCATTCACACCACTACCCGCGTTGACTCTGGCCAGCTGTTCCCTGCTGTAATGCCTCTCGCGTTAAACTGTGGCTTCTCTCCTCCTCCCCACCTTTCCCTTCCTCATTCGCTGGGGGCTTCTTGTGGACACCCATGCCCTTATTTCTGATGTCTCTAGTATATAGCACAGAATCTGCCATATACTGGGCACACAAAAAAAGATCTCAGATACAAAAGAAGAGAGAAACAAGCGAATCAATAAAGTTTTGTGAATTTGGACTCGACTCTGTTCCAGGCTAGGAATTTGGAGTGGAACACTAGAGGGTAACCTGCTACACACCGATGTGCTTTCGACTCGACACGCTTCCACTTGAGCTTGCTGTCTTACCCCAAATCATAGCCTGCAATCCACGTCTTCCACTTGGCTTTCTTTGACTTCATGAGAAATGTGGGGCTTGATGCCTTTCAAGAGATCTAATGTGGTGGTTATGAACTTTGTGTTTCAGAGTGTCCACGAGCTCTCTAAAGTCATGTACAATTTTTGTGCTTCAATCTTTGTGGATTGAGTTCAGGAATGGGGTCCATATGTGTATTGTTGGATTGATCCAAACGCCCAAGGCCTCTTTTGGTAACTGTTCAGATCTATGACTGAGGACCTAAAATGAACATCATTTCAGATTCCAAGAATCTAGTGTTTGGTAGGATGGTACCCAAAGGAAGGGTCACTATCAGTGCGGACTTTTGTTATCTCGTATGTTATTTGATTATCACAGGGCTCAGTCACACTTAAGGAGCAAGAGAGTAAGGACCCACTGTTTCCTTCTCTCCTGGGGCCTCTTGACTCAATGAACTCTTCTGCAAAGCTGAACAGTCATTCATTCTATCTGCTCAATAACTTCCAGCTACTAAAACCCTAAGTTGTTTCCCTAAATTGTTCAGTGTCATCTTGCTACAAAACTCTAGCTTTGGAGTCAAGATTTACCCAAGCAACTCTTTCCTTGACTTCAGAATGACCTTGGTTCTTGACTCTTTGAGGTCTGATTTTCTACCATATCCACTGGGCAAGTATTCAACTGCAAGCAGAAGCAAACTTAAGATGTGGCTTAAATACATATTTTCCTATTACCGCAGAGCGTAGGCGGTTATTTACGTAGGTTCAGCTGTTTTTTGATGCCACCCTAAATACAGCAATGCTTATCTTTCTTTGCTTTAATAGAGTGACTTTTATCCCAATGCTTCTTGCCTCCTGGAGTAAAGAGGGTGCTGAAGCACCAAACATGTGCCCACATCAGAGTAAAAGAAGAGGGACTGAAGAAGGACTGAGCCAGCTTTACCTCTCCCTTACCATTTGGGAAGCAGCATCTTCCTGGAGCCATTTTCTTCTGCAGACTTTAGTTCCTGATACAATTAAATTCTGAGATTTTGAGTGGGCATGAATTTTAGAGATGGGTGCTGTTCAAGCCTGAGAAATCAGCTTTACTTTCATTCTTTCTGGAGTCTCTGTCTCCACAAGAGGGAAGACTACATCCTGGTTGCTTTGATGATTTCTTCTTTGACATCCTAGGTTCTTGTACATATGCAATAAATTGCATCTCTCAGTAAAATTGGGATTCTGCTAGCACAGAAAAAGAGGAGACAGGATCCTTCTAGATAGTTCTCCAAGATGTCTGTTTCAGTCCTCAGATTCCTGTCTTCCTTGGGTCCCACGTGTGTTATGAGTTGAATCAATTTCTAAGTTGAAGCCCTGACACCCCCCTCCCCCAGTAGATCAGGATGTGACTTTACTAAGAGGCACGGTATTTCCACTGGTCTTTGGAGTGGGTTTTAATCAGATATGACCAGCGTGCATATGACAAGGTGGCAGAAATTTGGAAACAGACACACACAGGGTACCGTCATCTGAAGAGACAAGCAGAGATGCGGAAGGTGCATCTCCAAGCCAAATGACTCCAGGGATGGCCAGTGATCTACTGGCCAGATCTGTGGAGGGCATGGAACGAGCCTTCAGCAGGATCCAACCTTACCAACACCTTGACCTCAGACTTCTAGACTGGAATTAGGAGGCAACACATGTCTGCCTGTAGGCTGTGGAGTTGGTTTCGTTTGTTATGTCGAGCTAGAGAGCAAACACAGTGTCTCTGCAAAACACACTCACACTGTAGGAAAACAGGGAACTGCTGTCTCTCTGGGGTCCAAGCACAAAGCAGGCTCAGGGCCACATGGGATTGGTGACAGGTAGTAAGATGGAACATGGTTCCCATGGCCAGGAGCATTTTCCCCAGACATCAGGGGAATCAGGCACGGGCTCTCCTCTCTCACCCACATCCGGGGGCCCTTATCTGGGGCCCCTGACCTCTGTGGCAAGCGAGGCCCAGGAACCCATATGTTTGTTGTTGCTTGTGTTACTGAATATCCATGAAATGCAAAATGGCACCATGACCCGAGGAGGTATTAACCCTGCCTCATTACGACACATCAACCGTGAAAGCAGCCCCTCTTGACTAGGGCCATTTCAAGGAGATTTAGGAAATATTCAAGGCTCCAGAAGAATGTCTTGGAACCAGGGGTTTGGCAAATGGACCTCTGAGAGCTCAGGACAGGAGAAGCAGACCAGGAGCTGCCCCGATCACTACTGAATGCCACTGCTGTGCTTTTCTCCCACCCTGCTGAGGCCTCTGCGACGCTGGAAGCATGAAGACAAGAGTCCACACATCCGCTGTCCACCCATCTAGACAGAGTAGCTCTGAGGTAGTGAGTGCACTGTCTTAGAGCTACTATATATATATATATATATATATATATATATATATATATATATTTGGTTGCCATTCTCATTGTGATTTTTGGCAAAATCAAAAGAAAACTTGAGTGAGGAAAAAAATCAATGAGTCCTCAGCCTGATTCTCCTGACCTCGGTGCTCTTCCAAGAGCAAGGAAATAGGAGTAGGTAATCCAGACAGTCACTCACTGTTGCCTGCTCCGTGTTATCACGTTATACGTCTTGGCCTAATCCCTCCCTCCGCGGCCCTCTAGGGTGGCTGTTATTGGCCCCCAAGGAAACAAGGGGTCAGAGACGATAAGAGCCCTGTCTGTGTTCCACAGCTGCCGGGAGGTGGCAAGCCCGGGATTTGAGTCTGTCCGCATGCCATCAAATGTCACTTTTTTTTTGCGTGACATCGCACTGGACCCCCTGTTCTCTAACCACCTTGGTCTTTATCATCCCCGGGGGTGAAAGGTCAGGGGTCCTGGTGCCCTAATCCAGTCACTGGTCTGGTTTTCCTAGGAGGGCTTTTGATCCCCTTGTGTGTCCACCAGGCCCAGCCCAGTTGCTGGGAGGTCAGCGTCCCCACTACCTGCGGACGGATGCCAGAGGCCAGCAGCTGTGTGGGCTGCAACTGTAAAGCGGTTTGATGATGTGTTAAGTGTCACTGCTTAATGAGCTGCAGGGACAAACACTCAAGGTAGGGGCCAGGGAGGCCAGCGCGGCCCCAGACCCATGGCCCTGCCCAAGTTCAATCGTAAATGTCACGACCAAGGGTGGGTCTGGAGCCGCGTGCTCCAAGAACCCCAACTTTCCCCGCCACCTTGGCCGAGGGTTAATCCTGTCCCAGCTCAGCAGCTCACGGCCTGACTTCCTCCTCCATCCTTCCCACCCCCGTCTGTCCTCTGGATTGTAGCCGCCATGGGAGGTCCGCTCTCACAACAGGGCGAAGCAATTAAGGCCAGACAGGGCGAATCAAACCAGAGAGAATGCGTTTCCTCTGACACCGGAGCAGTATCTGGGGCCTTCCTTTGGCGGGGACGCTGGGAGGAGAGATGGTCACAAGGGGAGAGGTGACCATGGAGACTGCCTGGCCAAGGGCCAGGACGAAGAAGAGGAAAAGAGACACGTGTGTGTGCGAGGCATGCATGACTCTCCCGGAAGCTTCTGCACACAGGAAAACATGGAGAAGGCCGGAAAGTGAAGACACTGACCCTGGTTTTGCAGTGGGAGGGTGAACTGGAGACGGTGGCGGATTAGTCCTCACCCAGGTCTTTGGAATGAGATGCACCTGGTTGCTTCCATCACGTTTCAGTGGGGAAACATAGGCAAAGCGCCTAAATCGCTTGAACCCCAGTTTCCTTATCTGTCAAGTGGAGACTGAACATGTGTCTCTCTCTGGGACTTGGGGGTGGGGCTTTAACGGATGTGATTTACATATAATGAACACTCTTTACACGCAGTAGATGTTCTGTGACATGTATAAGGACCTCTGTGTGTGTCTGTTGAATGAATAACTGTAGCTTTCACTTATTTTTCTGAACATTTTATGTGCGAACATTCGATTCTCACAAATAAATGAGGAAGCCATTAGGCCTGCCTTTTTTGTTTCTAAATGTGGTGCTGGGGATTGAGCCCAGAGCCGTCACACTCAGCTACATGTCCAGATCTTCCATACTTTTTATTTTGAGACAACTCATTAAATTACCCAGGATGGACTTGAACTTGCTACTCTCCTGCCTCGGCCTCCCAAAGTGCTGGGATTAGAGGTATGTGCTACCATCCTGGCCGCATCGTCTTTTCCTCAGAAATGAGAAACTGATGCATTTTGAGATTAAGTTGCTCCTAAAGTCACACAACTATGGGGCAACACCAGTGGAATCCGAACTCTGGGAGTTTACCCTCTGAAAATCTGCACTTCTCAGCCAAACTGCATGGCCTTCTGATTAATGCAATGAGCAGATCGAGAGAGAGAGAGAGAGAGAGAGAGAGAGAGAGAGAGAGAGAGAGAGAGAGAGAAATAACTATATCTTGTGCATGTAAGAACTGGGATTGAGTCAAAGGGTCCTTGAGAATCCTTTAAAAGAATTCCTTTCAGTACCACTCACTGCCCTGGGCTGGACATGGCTACTGCACACACTGGCACACACAAACACACGCTTGTGTGCGCACACTTCGGCCCCTGCTGACCTCCCGCTGCTCTCTCCACATGCCTCTCAGCAGAGGCCATTTCCTGGAAGAGTGGATGGGACTGCTGTGTGGACGCCCGGAGCTCAGGCTCTGACCCCTGTCACCCCAGCTCTATCCCACGCTGCTCCCCTCCCCCCACTTCCCCCTTGCTCCCTCCCTGCAGGGCCCGGGGCAAACACGGCGTCCAATTTGTTACCTACACAGGAGGGTCAGGGCCGGCTGGCCCCTGTACTTCTCCTGGTGTGGGTCACTTGACTGTGGTTTGCTTGTTTTCTCTGCTCTTTGAAAGAGCAAATGGGGGCTGGAGAGGGAACTGGGACCAGACGGTGACCTTTGGCTGGAAGAAATTCATGGGGTGGTTGGTACTTTCCTGGAGTCTGGAACAGATCTCAAAGCTATTGAGATGGTGGCAGGGTGGGAGCATTTTCATGGAGAACTTGGAGTCCACCCTGGGGGGTCAGAAAGACCAGTTGCATCTTTTACACTAACTGGGGTACAAGGATGCAGTGCTGTATTCTATGTGTGCTCCTGGGACCCTGTTTTCTCGCCAAAGTGCTCAAAAACACCAGCAGAAGCTCAGATCAAATGGAATCCCCAAATGACCTGCTTAAATTCAAGGGGAACTTGTGGGAGAGGTTCTAAACTTGAGGAACTGAGCCACCAAAATGAATGCTATTGGCTCACTGAGTCCAACCACCTAATTATTTGCTCTAGCGATCTTCATTCAAATGTCCTTATTAACTGAAGGTGAACATAAATAAGAGAACCCCAACAAGTGTAAGAAAATTGTAGCGTTTAGGAGACGGTCGGATGAAAGGTCATAGTAAAACAGATGGCAAAGAGCAACGGGTGTCCCCAGCAAGGTGTAGCTAAGCCTGTTCTCGCCGTATTGGAAAACCCGCCCAAGTTGGTCGGATGTCCCAGGTTTGCTGAGTAAAGTCAGAAATCCAGATTTCTCTCTGAAATATTCCAACCAGATTTAGCCTGTGGGGCTCTAGTTACTGACTCAACAGTTTGTGGTCATCATTTTCTGGGCAGAGTGGTTGAAAAGCACAGGAAGGAAGTGGTGCATCTCCTTAAGGTCACACAAAAGATGTGAGTGACAAAGCCAGGACTCAGAACTCAGGTCTTCCATGTCATACCTCTCTCTCTTCCTACCCTATTAAGCAGGCTGCCCAGGTGATGGCTTCTTGAACAATTCTCTGACTTTCTCTCGAGAAGGTGAATAGTTATTCATGCCTAGGTCATGGGCATAGCTACTTCCTACTTATGAAGATTTATGTGAGATTCATAGCTTTGGAGTCCTGAGCTCATCTCTTCCTCACCTCCTGAATTGTCTCACCCCTTGATTCTGGGCTTGGCCATGTAATTTCCTTGTGTTTTAGCAGATGCCATGGAAGCTAAGACTTGCAGAGCACTGGTTAGCTTCATGTGACACATGCGTGACGAATGGCCCAGTTGCCTTGACCAAGGCCAATCTAGATCAGCCAGTCCCAGCTCACCTCATAGCTAACTGCATCCATAAAAATCAAGGCAGCCCTGATACCAGTGAACCCTACCAACATCTATAGAAACATCCAGAATTCTCATAAACTCATGAAAAATTGATACATGGTTGTTATTTTAATTTAATAAACTCTAGGGCTTTGTGTTACACAGCTATAGCTGACTGATACAAGTAGAAGGAATAAAGATTATTCAAATGGCCCCACCTTTTGTTGAATATAGTCTTCAAATATTGAAACTATTTTGTTTCCTCTATATTTCCTTTGCTTAGTAAAACTCAGATATTGAGCTTGCTTGCTTCCTTCCTTCCTTCCTTCCTTCCTTCCTTCCTTCCTTCCTTCCTTTTTTTGTTTACCTTTTTTGAGACAGTGTCTCACTCTGAAATTCAGACTAGCTTTGAGCTCACTAGCTAGCACAGGCTGGCCTGGAACTCAGGGTGAACATTCTGTTCAGGCTCCCTAGTGCTGGAATTACAGATGTGCGTCATCACACCTGGCTTGATCTTTCATTTGAACACAATCATTTCCTTCTGTGTGCTAGACACTTTATGCCTTGTTCTACCACCTGTTATGTAAATACATGGCCCTAAGAAATGGAATATAATTAGTGTCGCCATCACAAGAGGCAGGATTCTCAGGAAAAGCCTTGGGGTCCCACAGATCTGGTGTGGAATTCCAGTCCCACTACTTCCTGGATTCATGATCTTAAACAAATGATCACCTTCTCTGAATAACCTAGTTCTTTACTGGGAAAATCAGGATGATCCTAAACCTATTTTATTAGAAGCATTAAATAAGGTCATGCACCTAATGGAAATTCATTCAGTTACAAGTAATAGAAAATCTGACGGTGACATAACCCGCAAGAACATTTACTAACCTCACACAGGAATCTGGGAATCAATCTGTGATGGGATGGGTATAAGGCAGAGCAAGGTGCCATCAGGGTGACAGTTTGACCTTTACCTCATGGCTGTAAAGTACTTGCTCTAGAAGTGATACCCACATTTAAGGTACAGGAGGGAGAAATGTTGTTTTTTTTCAGGAAAGTAAGGTCTTCCCTGGAAGCTGCTGGCCACTTCTGCTCTCAGCTCACTGTCCAGTCTGTGGCTGACACCAGCACTTAGCTGCATCAGAGGCTGAGACAGGAAGTGCATGGCACTGGGGTCCCCTGCAATGGCGACTCATGGAAAGAGTCGCCATTGGGAATGAGCCGTGGTGGCCCAGCAGTGGTGTCTGCAGCAGCGTCAGAGCCTCCTGGTGTGTGGAGGGCTTCACAGTCTGCAGATCTTTAGCTCAGGCTAGGAAGGAGAGGAAAGGAATATTTTTTCCTGCTCTGTGTTTTAAGGGATGTTGAGTTTTGGGGTATCCTCACTTTCATGAGAGCATTGTCTGGACCCATTATTCCCTCATGGCCATCTGCATGCTTCCTGCATCTCTCCCTCTCCCTCCAAATTTGGGGCCTCTGTCTTTGCCTCCTTTGAACCCAGTAAGTCTGCGGGGGCTGCCCACAGTGCTGATACACAACACTTCATAAGTCCCATGTGGAAGTCTGGTGATGCCCAGCTTGGTAGACACTTAGTAGATAAGTCTGTTTTCTCATTGCATGGAACAGTCGGCGTGCAAGGAAGAGAGAAGGAGGCAGCATGTGGGGACAGATGTGTTGGAGGAGCAGAGGGGCAGAGAGGATGGGGAAGGAGTCTTTTGCCCCACTGCTATCTGAGGTGCACTCTCTCCTTTCCCTTGGAGGTTTTAGCTGTGTACATCAGAGTATTCAATTTTTCTTTTCCATTTCTTAAGCTTCTGTGATTTTAATTTCTGTCATATACATTACATACGCATTTGAGCCATTACAATAGTCCTTGTATAGGTAGGATGCAGATAAGTTACTAAGGACAATGACTCGCCCCAAATCACAAACCCTGAGGAAACCCTGCCCTACAAACAGAATTTTCATTCTCTGAGTTCATGCCACTCTTTTGCCCTTTACACTTCGGAGCTGCCCTAGAGCTGTGGGGAAGTATATGAGTACATGACTGATATGACTGATTTATTCACAAGGTAACTTTCTCTAAAATAACCCCACTCCATGCATTCACTAAGGAGCCTGGATTTAATAGTACCAGGGGAACTGGTGAGAGTAAGGTAAACCAAGCTGCAGTAAGAAGCAACCCCGAATCTCGGGGGCTGCCCCTCGGTCTCTCAGCAACCCAGGCTGAGACAGGATCTATCTTGGTGTGCACTGTCACGCTCACCAAGGCAGTGGGAAGTGAACATGGCAAATCACTTGTCATGGCTCCAACATGACACGTGTCCCCTCTTCTGTTCACAGGCCATTGCTGACTTTAAAAGTTGAGAACAGTGGCCTTTGCAGGTGCCTGGAGCAGAGAGTTAGAAATAGCAGCAATGGAAGAGGCTGCACAAAAACATGAGCTAGAATATATTGACAGGCACCTTGCATACATCACTTTATTGAAGCTTCACCCAGAAAGACAGATGTGGCTACCTCTGCCTCGTGGAGGGAAATCCAAGTGACACGAATACTCAAGGTCGCTTGGTCAGTAAATGATGTCTCAGTATTTAATATGGCTCTATAGCAAATGCCAACTCTTTTTTTTTTTTTTTTGGTATTGAACCCATGACCTCTGCACAGAGCTATATCACCCTCCTTTTAAAAACCTTTTTATCCTGCATTTTCAGCCTTTTAACCTCACCCTCCCAGAGTGCCATGATCACATGCACGCACCACCACACCTGGCTACCAAACTCCTATCCTTAATCACCATGTTTTTGTAACTAACTCAACACTTTCTCTCCAAAGCAATGCACATCTTCAAAACACCAGCAAGGGAACAGTAGTATTAAGGAAGACACAAAGTTAACTCTTCAGGAGTTCACTGTCTAGTCATAAAATATTCATTACCTGTCTTCCATTGGATAAAATTCTTCGTGTTAAGCCTTCCTGAGAGTAGAGGAATCAGCAATAAAACTAGTCAGCCAATGTGAACACGCTACACGTTTAGCTTTCTCGGAAATTCAGTCAGATACTCAAAAGCTTATCCACTCTCTCTAGTGAGAACCTGGTGTAGTCTGGCTTTCAAAACTAAAGCTTCTGCTTATCCTAATCTTATTCAAAATTTTATTGATAATTTTAAAAGCCATCTTTATAGGTCATAGTGTTGCTCAGCAACTTATTCTTGGCTTCCTTCTCCTACTGTGGGTAAAATACATTTACCCCATGCCACTGAATTTGGACTTGGTTATGTCCTGGTGTTGATAAAGGCAACAGCAGAGGCAAGTCATGAGTGACATTCTTGAAAATGTTTGCATGTTTTGATTTGGCTATTGAGCTATCATAGTTTCTTTTCATTATTGATTGATTTACTTCTGCAGTGCTGAGGATTGAACACATGGCTTCACACATGCCTTTCAAAGTCCACCCTTGAGCTGCATATCTGGCCCCTTTTGTGCTACATGAGAAATCTATCACGAGAAAAGTGGGAGCCAGGTGTTCAATTCTCCTTCACCCAGGGCTTCAAGGGAAACATACATGCAACAGATGTGGAATCATGTAATGAAGCCAAGTCCACCTCGGCTGAACTCAGCGGGCTGCAGACTCAAGAACGGAAGAATAAATACCTGCTCGTGATTATTGGTCTGTAGAGTGATTGGTTCCAAAGCTTTATGATAACCATTGCAAACAATATCCTGCTTATTTTGCACAATGAAAGGAGATGAAAGTTGGCCACTGGGATATTTTACAACTCACTCATCTAGATCTATTTAATCTGAAGAGGTGAAGCTGATACCTGGAGACTTCAAGAGACATGACGAACTCGTGGCATGGAGGAACACACGACTGGGAATTAAGAATGTTTGAATTGGGATCTCAGCTCTGACTCACACACGCTCGTGCAGGTTATTTTTTCTTCTCTGGATTTGTATTTTATGTCTAAGCTCTGTTCTAGACCATAGCATGAGGTAGGTCAAAATGGTCCATTGAAATGGTTTTTATTATTATTAATGACAGTTTCCCTGAGCACTTACAAATCTGGAACACAGATCTAGGTATAGGATGAAAGTTCTGTGGTTGATTATTGATGTCTGCCACAGACACATTGCCCTACATTTTTTTTCTGAACTTTTTTTTTTTTCCAAACCATTCTATTCCTGTTCTATCTAGCAGAGATTCTAGGAGTCTAAGAAGCCAGCTACTTATCCCTGGGCCCTGACAAAGTTTGAGTCAGGGAGAAATTGGATCTCCTGTGAAAGCACAGCAAAGAACAGGAGGAACCCGGGTTCACAGACAGTGTGAGGTTAGACTGACCCTTTTGCAACATTCCTTCATTTCCGCAGCGCAGCGTCTGCGGAAGGCTGCAGCTGTGATGGGGGAGTTGGCAGTCTGCTTGGAGTGCGCACCCCTTTGCCCACCAAATGGTGGGGAATCTAAGCCGACAAAGGCGGGGGCATTAAGAATTAAAGCTGATCCGGGAGCGTTCAAAAGGGGCAAGGGCACTAGCAGCTTTGGCTCCTTCAAGGGCAGGTGCAAGTCCTCCTGATGGGTGATGAGTACCATTTGGTCCATGAAAAAAGTTGCCAGACCTGTGGCCAATCGGAGTGCAGCAAGAATCAAAGCAGAGGCACCCGCCCCTCCGTTCATCCAATGCATTTGTTCACTGGGAAATGTAATTGGTGGCTCCCAGGTGCAGGTTTTGGAAATGCTCCCTCCTTTTTTTTTTTTTTTTCCAAATATGATCACACCTGGCATCAGAGCTCTTTCTGTAGCCTATGGATTAATTACTAAGCATCATATTTGAGAACAGCTTGAAGAACACAAACTCCAAGATTAGTCTACGCATAGATGTGCGTTGAAAAAGCAAGGGCTTCTTGCACGGGTAAAATAAGAAAATCAGCCAGAAGTTTGCTGTCAGATGTAAAAGCTTGCTGACCCCACTCCATTAGAGTTCAGTCTGACACCTGCTTGTGCACGGTCCTTGCTCATCCGGTCATTCTGATGCCCTCCAGGCCAGCAGTCTGCCACCAGACAGGGCTCACTGTACCTCATTCTCCCTTGCAGGGTGACCCCCTAGCATGATGCCTAGCTTATGGAAAGATCTTGATAACACTTTGCTCACAGGATGAATCACTGCCAGGGCAGATCTGCCCACGACCGTGTGTCTAGCAATAGCATCAGGCAGAGGGGAGAAATAAAAATCCACAGTGCTTTTTATTAGACCAGCCTTGGTGGAGTGTAGGTGACCGTTGGATGCTAAAGAAAGAGGAGAGAATCTTCCCAGTGTTCACTGCCCACACATCATACCCATTTGTTTCCAGACAATCGCTATGGATGGGTAAACTGAGGTAGACTTTTTTTTCCTGAAGAAATTGCATGAGAGCCCCCAATATAGGGAATAGATAGTTATTACTCAATTCTCTATCCAATTCATTTTATTTAGTAGAGGAACAAGAAAAAATAAACAACTGATGAACAAATATTCATTGAATAGCAGACAGTGTTTTAGCTGAAGATTCTCTAAGGGATTAAATTAAAGTTTTTGGCCTCACGAAGCTTCCCTTGTCACGTGGTGAGCAATAACAACCATTTGCAGACACTTACTTCAGACATAGGCATTATACCAAACCCTTTATTAGTATTAACCAGTTTCATCTTAATAGCGAGTATCTGACTTAGCACTGATAATTTTTCCATTTAACAGATCCCAAAACAGAAGTGCACAGATATTAAGCAAGTCACTGAAACCTAGGACTGCATGACCGACCACAAAGCCACTTTTATTTATTAGTATGTCACACACAGCTTGGCTCATTATTAAGTGGAGTTAATTTCTTCATTGAATTACCAAAGCTGTACTAGCTATTGCTACATAAGAATCCCGAAATCTCGGTGGTAGATCACAGGAAGTATTTATTGCCCTCACCTGTGAGTGCCTTGGACCATCTCTTCTGATAGCACCTGAGCTTGATCACTGGGTAACTTCCAGCTCTCCGGGGGTGGAAGGATATAAGCTAAGATTAGCTGATTGGTTTCTGCTCCAAGTTTGAAGCCCTCAGTGTAGATCTCTGCTCCAGGAACACCTTGTTCTTGGACCAGTGATGTAACTAGGACTTGCATTTCCTACGGAGATGGTGAAGGGTGAAGAGTGAAAGCCATGCCATGAAAGCACATTTCAAGTCCTTATTTAGGTCGCATCTGATAACCTTCGATTTCCTGAAATCAGCGAGGTAGCTTAAGCCAATGTCAGTAGATGAAGAAGTACATTTGGCATTTGCACCTGGCTATAAAGTTAGGTGGGCCAAGAGTACACAGCAAGGAAAATATTTAGCATTAGTGCCAAGAGTTCAATCCATTGCAGAGCAGTAGATAATTTTTCTCAGAAAGGTGAGGCAGAACTGGCCAATATATATATATATATATATATATATATATATATATATATATATATATATATATATCAAGGTCTTAAAATTTATCTTCCCAGGACTTAAATTTAGACTTTTGTTATGGCTTGGAACTAAAACGCTACCCTTCCAAGTTTCATGTGACTGGGTCACCAGGACACTAGGTTATGGTTGAACAGGTTGGTCGGAGGAGGCAGATGTAGAGTGTGACCCAGAAAGCTATGTTTGTTTCAGGCTCCTTTCTCTCTGCTTTCAGGGCAGCTGGGCAGCTTCCCTCCACCATGCTTTTTGCCATGCCGTTTCTCCCTTAGAGCCACCAACCAACCATGGCCTAAAGTCACTGAAACTGTGAGGCTACACAGATTTATTCTCTCTTAAATTGTGGGTGTCAGGTATTTTGTCCCAGCGATGGGAAAGCTGATTGATACCAGACCCAAACAGATAAGCACCCCAACCGTATGGACGCCTGTCACAGCTTCACATTTGCACAAGTGACCTGGTGTAACCTGTGTGTACAAAGCAGTGAGAATGATTCAGTTAACTGGGATGCATCCATACGATGGAATATTTTGTCATTATTTAAAGTTTCATGTTTTTTTTTTTAAATTGATGGCTCAAATAGACACTATTTAAAGTGGAGTGGGAAAAATGCATGATACAGAACCACAAAGGTAACATGATACTAATCAGTGAACATTGAACACCTATGTGTACACACACACACACACACGCGCGCACAACCAGAATGAAGTAGACAAAAATAACAGTGCTTATCTGAGGGATGTAATTCAGGTTGATTTTAAGTTTTTTCTTTAGTCTTTTCTTTTTGGGACAGATTGTCCACAATGGACAAACACATCTGTTTATGGACATTTCACACAGTGAATTACTTAAAGGAATCTGTCAAATGTGGATTAATTTTGTGTGGTCTGGAAAGTTGACTTTATAAAGCAAAATTAAGTCATTTGCCAACAAAGTCTTAAGGAATAAAAAGGAAAAAGGAAAAGAAAAGACACAGTGTGAACTGGTATAAATGAGGCATTTAAAATAATAAAACATCTCCAATGTATATAAATAATTCCAATTTACAGCTTTGTAAATGTCTGGACCCAGTACATACATAAATAATTTTGATTACATGGCACAATTATAAATGCAGATTTGGAAGTCTGGAGTTGATCAATACTATCTGGATTGACAATAAGCCCATAATGTAGCATAATGGGTTTTTAAAATGCAGCATAAATCTGCTTCGAAAAAAAATCTCGGCAGCCCGACGTGGAGACACATTAAAAACTGCCACTTGTCCCTGGCCGGTGACCTGACGCCAGGCCCTGGCAGTCAGCAAGCGGAGAGAATTCCGCAGCCAGCGTTTGCCAAGGCGAGGAAAATAAACTCCCAGGGTCTCGCTAAAGTACCCTCTATTCAAGCCGAGGGAGGGGGATTATTTTTCCTTTTTTAAAACAAGAAAGAAGATGGGACTGTCTCGCCAGATCCTTTCTCCCCAAACATGGAACCATTTCAACGAAAAAGTACAAAAGGCAGGGGTTAGGGGAGGCCCCTTTCTAAGCAAAGGCAGACAGACCTGGCGGCTGCTGGACAAACAGACTTTTGGATACATCAATTAGCCAGAGCCTTTCATTCCTGCGATTTTAATCCTTTGTCCCTATGGAAAGAGGGATTGCTTTCTGAGGCCAAAACAAATAAATTGGACAAATTAATCCCTGAATTGGAGTCTCCGGAAATAAGTCAAGGAAGGCGGGTCTGGGGTGCGTTATTACTCAGCACCCCCTCCCCGCCTACTCTTTCTAGAAGCCAGCTTGGAGTTTGCTTACGTTGTACCACAGCTCCTCACTGGCTTTCAAGATCAGAAAACTAGTAACAAACAGAAGCCGACATAGACGCTAAAAAGCCATTTCCAACCCTTTTCCTGTGAATTTATTCATTCAAGCATCTCCTCAACGTATATGCCGCCTACTTTTGTGTTTCTGGTCCAGATGGAAGAAATTCTATGCTTAATGTACATATTGGCTTTTCACGCTGTGAGCAAATACATGAGCAAAACAACTTAGAGGAGGGAAGATTTGGGTTTCACTCTCAGAGATTCCCACCCACGGTCAGCAGGCTCTGTTGTTCTCAGGACTGTGACAAAGGAAAAGCATCCGGCCACGGGGAGTGGCGTGGGAATGGCTCACCTCATGGCCAGGAACAATTACAGAGGGAAACAGCCACGGAGGAAGGAGCTGGGGGCCAGGTACAGTCTCCAAGTCCACACCTTCTCCATCCAGTCCTTGCCACCAGGCTCCACCTCCTGTGTCCTGTCGGCAGCGTTACCAAGGAACGCTGCCATCGGTGGATCCATCCATCCACTCGATAAAGTTAGAGCCCTCCCCGATCTGGTCGCTTTCCAAAAGTCCCACCTCTGAACATGTGAGGTGGGCAGCTGGCGGACACTTTGATCTAAACCTTAACGATGTACTGATTAGTTTTACATTTCTCCTGGTTTCTACTAAAAAGGGAGCTCATAAGAATAACTCAGGAATACATGAGACAAAATACCAATGGAACCAAAGCTAACTCAAAGATTCTCTACCGGCGCATTCAGTGTATTCAACTCAAGGAAATAAACTGGAGGAATCCTTAAATAACTTTAAATAACCTTAAGTAAAAGTGTTTATTCTTTAACCAAGTGAGTATTTGTTAAAGTGCCCCTGCATAAAGGCTGGACTCTGTGAGTGGTGTTTGGGAGGCCAGGTTACAGTGTCCACCTTTGCTGTGTCTTCTCTGGACTGAGTGAATAGATGGAGAAATAACTGTAGGAGTGGATACTGGTGATATGATCCAGGTCTCTTTTACAGAGTGTCTAGACGCACGCATGCTAACCCATGACCTACAGCAACAAGGTAATCATAGCAAATAATGAAAAGCTAGCTCTTATCATGTGCTGTGTTGATCTGTGTTCCTTTACACAGCTGACTTGTTTTGCTGTCACCTGGGAAGTCTGGGATGTATGCACAAATATGATCGCATCTGTGTTTGTGGCTGAAGCAAACAACACACAAAGGATGAGGTAAATTGCCTTATATCACAAACTCGGGTGCAGCAGTCAGAATTCAAATTCACGCTGACTTGTGCCACAACCCGCAGCCTCCCCCCGCCCCCGCTAACCTGTGCCTTCTCTTATCAATTCAGGTAACGCTTACAATAAATACATAAAGCAGGGTTTGACAGAAAAGAAAACTAAGATTCAGAGAGCCATAAATGTGATCTTTGAACTTAGGAGTAAAAGCAGTCTTACAGCTTACAATTTCTATGGTTATCTTTACTACTCAAAGCCTTTCCGTTGTACAGGAATTTTGATCGCTGGTGTGAAATCATCTCTTAAGAAGAAGTTTGCACATTGTCCTTTTGGCTGCTTTTGAGTTCTTCGTATGAGAAATTGATGACATGTCACAGTGCCTGTGGAACCACGGACAGCACCCCGCTTTATGTCTGTCCTCCACACTTCAGGAGTAAGGCAGGGGCCATTCTTTCCCTCATGAGACAAACCAGTAATTACACCCGGGTCTTACTGAGGAGGAAACAAGCTAGCCCTCCTGGAAAATTATGCTGGAGCAACCACTTTTACTTTGGAGTACTAGACAATGACAGTTTGTCAGCCATCGTCTAGCAAATCACTAGGTGGTTTTTAGATAACTGGATATTTTATTTTCCATGCAATCAAACTGAAGGCTAAACTAAGTACATGAATCCACTGTCTTCTCACAAATGAGCAGCAGACAGTGGGAACTCAGGGGCATCTCAATATCGTGCTATAGTTTGAGCCAGGAGGAGCCCTAAATGAACAATTTGAGTTTCTGGTCTTAGAAAATACCTTGACATTCACGAATTCATTCACTTAAGATTATTTTGGGGGCTTCTCTGAAACTCAGCGCCTCCTTTTTTATTCTTGCAATACTTAAATGTCCTTAATAGGAATTGTCCTGTGATATCTTACCCCTATCTGCTTTTCTTTTAAGTGTGAGCTCTTTGTCATTAAGGACTACATATGTTTTCAGCATTCAAGCACCTTTCTGGCATATGCAAAATAACACACAAAAATGTTAAAGTTGTGTTGAATTAAATTACTCATGCTTGTGTTTGCTATTCTTGCATTCTTTCACACACTCATCTGTGTGTCAGTCTCTGTGCCTGACCGTGAGTCAGTCAAAGTGTTCATCTGTCCCTCGGTCACCCATCCGCTCTGACACCCACCTACCCTTCTCCCTGGTTTTACCTTACTTATTTACATTTTGGACAAAGCCGTCTGTTCTCTTTTCTTTCCTCCTGTCCTGCTTTTTTTCCATGTACTCTCTCTCTTTCTTTTTCTATTACCCATCTCTCCTTCTTCTCCCAGGAGAGTTATGGGAATGAAAGTAAAAAGGGTCCTGAGAGCTGGCGAGGGGGAGTAAATTGCTTGGTGACAGCTTGGTTCCAGGGACAGATGAAAACCTTAGCCTTAAGGAAAGTTCAGGGAGGCCCAAGAAAAGAGCTGATGGACAGTCTGACTTGTCGAGGGTGAAATCAATTAAAGTACATCAAATCCAGAGTTCATGCTTTCTTAGAGTGACAAATCTACGCTGGAAACTGAGAAAGACGAAGGGAGAAAAATGCTTTTGACCTCTCAGAGACCGGCTGTTCCTTCTGTCAGGGGAGCCGGGCCTGGAGTGAGATGCGTTCATGATGAATTATAATAGCCAGCCAGCCACCTTAAAAAAGAACGGGGTGAAAAGGTTACCAAAGAGACCCAAAATGTGAGGAATTCAACCAAACATCAAGATAAATCAACTTAGGGCCAGGAGTATTTGTACCACGCCTGTTCAAAATAGCCTGGGTTAGCTTAGTCTGTTAAGTAAGACTCCTTTAAGACAGAGATGTGCACGTATTGTTTACCAAGACATGGGAAGAGTTTCAAGAGACAAGAGAGTAGAAGAGTCGCAGTATTGTCAGTCTAGCATCAAAAACATGTAAGCATCACATTTCTGGGCGATGCTGTCCACTAGATCTTTCTGGAGTGATGGAGATGTTTTATGGATGAGTTATTCAATATGGTGGACTCGAGTCATATGTGGCTGTTGAACCTGTGAGATGTGACGGGTGCAACAGGGAGCTAGAAGTTTCTTTATTTTATTTCAGTTACTTTTAAACGACCACAGGAGACCAGGAGCTACTGCAATGGACAGTGTGTCTCCAGGACAAAGGGTGCATTTGCCTGTGATGGTATCAGGTCACCTGGACAAATGCATCACACAAGTGGGGATGCGTTTAATATTGGGTTGCTTAGTTTTTGCAGAGTTCTTTGGCAGAATTGCATGACACCATCTTGTAATACTTGAGGTTAAATTTGACTTTTTCCCCCTCCTAGAGATTGGCTCTCATTTAAAAATTATGCCCTATCAGTCAACTGGGTCTAAATCTACTTTTTTCAGAGGGTTTAGACCTATAATATCTTCAATAACTTAGTGTCTGATAACACTCCAGAAAAGGTCACGACAGTTGATGTTATCAATACTGTGATTAAAAAAGTTTCTGAAAAGACAGAAATACCATCTTTGTTGACCTAATTTTTTCTGACTTCTCTCCAAAATGAACTTTGTATTCTTCCACATCCACATTAATAAAGTTATTTTCAAATTGGAGACATTTTGCCTAGAAAATACTTGTCATAGTTCCTACCTGTGGGCAAAAAAATGTATGTATATGTTTTATTTTTTTCTGAAACAAACACACAAAATTTACATAGCTTAAAATTAAGCATCTTACAGTAAATGACTCAGTGGCATTTAGGACACTCAAAATACTACATGCCCATGTCTACTGTCTTACTTTAAAATGTTTTTGTCACCTCAAAGGAATCTCTGCACTAAATGAGCAGTTGTGCATAGTCTTCTCTTCACCGAGACCTGAAACACATCACTCTCTGTCTCTATGGATTTATTTATTCTGGAATATTTCTTATAAATGGAATCTTGCTGAGTTCTCTCTCCTATGATAGTATAATGCTATATGGTCCCCCCATTTTGCAGTAGACATCAGTGTTTCATGGATCCTTATAGGTGAATATTCATTATATATACATTTCACTTTACTCATCTGTTGATAGTCATTTATATAGCTGTTTACACTGTTTAGTTACCCTGACTGTGCTACTGCAAACATTTATGTACAAAACTTTGTTTTGAATATCTGTTTTCATTTTTGGGGGGTATATACCTGTGAATGGATTGGGAGGCGTGTGTATTGATGGTTTAGCTATGAAGTGCCCCCCAGTGGAGGGTGATTTGATCATGGGGCTGCTATACTCATTAGGGGATTCACCCACTGCTGAGCTCATAGCTGAATGTTGAGTTAGGAGCTGGGGCTCAATTGGAGGCAGGTCACCTGGACAAGACCTGGAAAAGTATGTTCCTGTCCTCAGCTCCTCATTTACCTTTCTGCTTCCCAGCCACCATGGGGTAAGCAGCTTTCTCCACCCTGCTCTGCTGCTGCGCAGTTTCTGCTATGGCTCCAACAGACCATGAGTGCACTGAAACCATGAGCCAAAACAAATCTCTCTTTCTTTACATTGCAGGTGTTGGATATTTGGACTCCACCATGAGAAGTGACTAATGCATTTGCTAGTTCTATGTTTCAGGTCTCCAAGGAACTTTCAAAGTTTCTACAATGCCCACACCATTTTACCCTGCCATCCCCAGTGCGTGAATTCCAATTGCTCTAGGTCTTCATCAGCATTGGTTAGTTTCAGCATCATTATTACTGTCACAAACACCACAGGAAGTCCAAAATGACACATGTGTGTGCCTGTGACTTGTGTGTACTTTATCACTACGTATCTGTGAAGATAGCTTTACTCTTGCTTCCCATTTTGGAAGTCTTTTTTTTTTTTGTACCAGAGATCAAAATCATGACCTAGCACTTGCCCTGCAAGTGCTTGCACTGATGAGCTAAATCCCCTACTCCCAACTTGGAAGTCTTTTATTTCATTTTTTAATCACCTAATTTCTCTGCTTAAAACTTTCCATGTTGAATGATCCTGGTAAAATTGGGCATCCTTATCCCATTCAGATTTTAGGGAGAAGTCTTTCAGTGTCTCATAGTTCAGTGTGATCCTGGCTGTAGGTCTTTCATCAATGTCTTTTGCCAATTTAAAGATGTTCTCTTTTATTCTTAATTTTCTAAGTGTTTTTAAAATTCATGTTGGATATAATCAAGTGGTTCTTCTATAGCAGTTGAGATTATCAGGTGTTCTTCCCTTCATTCTATTAAAATATTATATTATATTGGTTGGATTGCATATGGTGAGCCACCCTTGCAGTTTTAGGATAAATCTCATTTGGGCATGGTTTAATATGACATTAGATTTGGTTCATTAGTAATTTTTGAGGAACTTTGTATCTCTATTTATTGATCCTGTTTTCTTTTCTTGTAGTGCCTTTGGTTTTGGTAGTAATATTAGTGTCAAAAATAAGCCAGAGAATGGTAGTGTCAGAAATTAGTGTCAGAAATAAGCCAGAGAATAAGTCAGAATATATCTTCGATTTTTGTTATGCGTTGAAAGGAATTGAGGTGAATTCTTTTTTAAATGATAGAATTCAACAGTGAAGCCCATACTTGGTCACATTTTTTGACTGAGTCAACTTCTTTACCTGTTGGGTTAGAAGTCAGTTCAGATGTTCTAGTTCTTAAATTAGTTTTGTTAATTTGTGTGTTCCTAGGAATTTTTGTACTTGGTTGAAATGATCTAATTTTGGGCATGCAGTTGTTCATAGTACTTTCTTAAAATCCCTTTTTATTTTTATAAGTGGACAGTAATGTACCTATTTTAGCTTTTTTATTTTAATTACTTTTCATTTCTGTCTGTCTAACTAAAGTTGTGTTAATGTTGTTAATCCTCCCTAAGAACTAACCTTTGATTTTTCTCCACTCCACTTATTGTTTCTTTAGTTTCTTTCTGCTATTTTTCTTTTGTTCTTTTTCTTTCTGGTTTTAATTCTTCTTTTACCAGATTTTGTTAAGCTTTTGCTTCCCCCCTAAATTCCTTAGGTTTAAATTTGGACAATTTGAGAACTGCATTTTTATTAATGTATATTTTGAGGTTGTAAAGTTCAAGATCCCTCTAATCACTGCTTTCATCGTATCTCCTAAGTTTTGGCATGTTGAATTTTTGTTTTCATTTATCTCAAAGTATTTTATAATTTTCTTGTGAATTGTCCTCAGTATATTGGTTAGTCTCTGTAAAATTTCTGATTTTCCTTCTGCTATAGATTTCTAGCTTAATTCCACTGTGATGAGAGAATTACCAATATTTTCAACATTTCTAAATTTCTTTAGACTTTTGTGTGTCCTGATCTATGGATTGTTGTGGAAAAGGCTCCATATGTCTTCGCATTGAATGGGGTGACCCCTGTGTGTCTGTTGGAAACAGTTGGTTTATGGTGTTAGGTCTTCTATCTATCTATAATTCTCTGTTGGGGATTATATTCATTATTTAAAGGAGGGCATTGAAATATGTGGCTATTATCATTGAGCTGTTTTCTTCAAACCCACATTCTTCAATGTTTTCTTCATAAATGTAGGGGATTTATTATTTGGTGCATGTGTGCACATGTGTGTTTATAACGATTACATCCTTGATAAATCAACCTCTCCATCAATATGTAATGATTGTCTTTGTTTCTTTAGCCTTGTTTTTGTTTTAAAGAGTCTTGTGTGATACTAATCCAGCCATCTCAACTCTCTTTTGGAGACAATTTTTCTGGAATATTTTTTGCCTATCTTTTCACTCTCAGCCTGTTTGTATACATGGACCTATAATGTCTTTTGCAGAGAAGTATATACTTGAATCATATTTTTAAAGATCTATTTTTCCATGTCTACCTATTTATTGTATATTTGGCCCATTTACATTTAAAGAAATTACTGATAAAGAAAGGCTTGTGTTACTTTGAAATTTTTTTCTGTATCACGAATCCCTTTTTAGTTCTTCGATTATTGTACTGCTCTTTTTATATTTAAGAGAAATTTTATAGTATAACAGCTTCATATCTTTACTTCCTTTTGTGCTTTATTTTTAAATTTTATTTTATTAGTATATGTTTATTAATATATTAGTGTATGTAAACATGAAGTTTACATCCACCTTGAGAAGCCGTGTATGTACATAACACATCTTGCTTCTTTTTAAATTTTCTTTCCCTCTCTACTCATTTACTGTTTCATAGAAGATATTTTCTTTGTACATTCTATTGGCATTACCATTATGTCAATTTAGTTCCAACGATGTACAGAAACTCTGCTTCTATACAACTCCCTATTTATGCTGTTAACTGTCATAATGTATTGCTTTTATGTGCTATTTGCCATTAATATACTTTTATAATCAGTTTTATCATTTTGTTTTAAAAATTCTATAGCACACAAAATGAAGAATTATAAACAAAAGTTTATCAGATTTTAATATTTAATTGTATGCTTGTTTAACCTTTTCTGGACTTGGCTTTAGTTACTGTCTTTATTTTAGGCTGAAAAATTCCTGTAGCCCTTGGAGCATAAGACTAATTTTGTCATCAAGATGCATAAATGCCTTGATTTATTCTTCAGAATATTTCAATTGAATTATTAATTTTAATTTTATTATATTAAATGAGTACTTAACAGGAAAAAAATGACACAAAAATATTGAGTTTTTAATGTTCATTGCGTGCTTATAAGAAAGCACCAAAATTTTCAACGTCGACTGTTTTTTGGTATGTAAAGTCTAAAAAAGAACATCAAAAATAAATTCCTACATGAAGTGTAATGAAAATACCAATAGCAGTCGACTAAAAAATCTTCAATTATCACACCTAAGGCAGTCTGTACACATGACAATGGCATGTCCCATGCATATGTATTGCTTATCTTTTTGTAGGAAATCCTTGACATCTCAGTGGTCATGCTGTTTTGTCAGGAGATAATTGCATTAAATACAGTGTGTAGTTAACAGGTTCATAAAATATCAATAAAATAAATTAACATTTTCATATCAGCTGGGTGCTTGCTGGAAAAATCGAACAGATAAGGTCAGACATCAACTCCAACATGAGCAAAGATGAAACTGCCAGTTGAACTCTACCACAGCAATAAGCTTTGCTTCAACTGCCGCACCCAAGGCAGTCTTCATACATGGCAACTGCCCACTCCGTGCACCTAGCTTGCGCTGATAGCCTATATACTTTGTTCTCCTGTACCTTCTAGTGGGGCACAGTTGACATCTTCTTGGTTTTCCTGTTGTTGTAATAGGTCCTCATAATTCTTTGCTTGCCTGTTCACCTGTCAGCTCACCAGTGTGCTCCACAATATCTTGTGTAGTTCCCTGGGCAGAAACATTTTGTTTTTTCTCTGCTGTAAATGATCTCTTATGAGCTCCAGTCCCTAGATCCCATGATATACTGCACTTGCTATTTTCTTTGTAAGCTATTAGGCTATTTATGCCACACATGTTTAGGATCAAGTAAAGCACAACCATTGGCCAGTGCTTTGGGTTTCAAGTGACATCATAGTTGCCGTATAACTCAACAAAAATATCTACTCTATATTAAGTTTTGCTGTTGAAATTTCAATCTCAGGTTTCCATTTTCTCAAGGCTTCTCTATGAGTATTTCCATCTTGATGAAAAGTTGACATCAGCAGTGCCAGTTTGCTTCTCTTTGCTATATAGGAGCCCAATACTATATCTTTCTGGAATTCAAAGACTGTACTATGTGATTTTGTTTTGAAATTGCAACATTGAATTCCTAATTTCTTCCTGTGAACCATTCCTATCCTGGTCAACTTGTGCTCTGTTAGCAAATGCAAGTAACATCAATTGGAGACTGGTAAAAAGAAACGTCAAATGTCACATTCAGATAAGTTGGGAGACAGAAGCAGCAAGTCTGTTCATAATATCATCTGGTTTATTACCATATGAATAAGGACCTGATGGCGGAGTTCCAGGACAAATGTCTAAGTTGAAAGAATAATAATAAGTCTTTGCATCTACAAGAGGATACATTTTTAAAGCATATTTTGAACCATTACTTTCCTGTGAGTCTTTTACATTCCTGTGATCACCATGAGAAATCCATGCTAAGTACAGCAGACCTATGAATGCTTTCAGTTCAGCTAGTGAGGTGTCATAATAAATATGTTGTTAAACATGGCTATTGATACATACAGAATGTTTTACTTGCATTTCAGTTTTTGTGTATCTCACAGTATCTCACAGCACTTTATCTGTTACAATTTTCAACACTGAATGGCAGTGCTGGAATTCTGTCTGATACAATTCACCCCTGCCAAGACCTTCCCTATAATTTTGGACCTATTTCTGACATTGGATCATTCCATCTGGTTGCATGATCATTTTGCAACATTTTGATTAGTCAAATCTGTACTTACATTGCTATTTTCTTCATCATCTGAATCAAGGAGGTCCACATTCCCTCTGTCTTTATCATTGGATTCTTGCTCCATTTCACTGTCACAAGAACTTTGGCTCACATGTCCATCATCAAAGTCATCATCATCATCATCAACATCATCGTCATCATCATCATTATCATCATCTTCCACCCATACCACTTATCTATTATGAAAGCATGTGTTTTACCATAATGGGTCATATTCATCATCCATGCATGAGTAATCTGATGATTCACTTTTGATCACCTCCAAACTTGCAAATTTGGTTTTCCATTTGCTATTGTACTTAACTGGGCTATCTCTACCAGAAAAATCAAAAGAAAACTTAACAAAAATTCTGGTGCAGTGTGAGTCTATTAGACCTTCTATGATGCTCTGAAAAACATATGCAAAACCAATTAGATGGCGTATGAAGTCAGCTCCAGAACCAGTGTTGACACTTTTGCACATGTGCACACTCTGCCTTTCATCTTACCAAGTAAGTAAACACATCGATTGCTTCCTGTATCCTTCAGGGAAAGGTACTGAGATGTACTGTCACACTAAAGGACAAATTTACAGTAGAAAAGTAAGAGATGGACCTGCTGAACCCAGTCCTGTGTTCTTGAAGCATGTTTTGTAAGGAGGATCTTCTACTGAGAAAAATATCTGGCTTTGTTTATCTCAAAATGTCTGTTTGTCTCTTTCTTTCTTTCTTTCTTTCTTTCTTTCTTTCTTTCTTTCAGGCAAGGTATTGCTTTGTTTTTCCCATATAGTTCAGGCTGGCCTTGAAATTGCAGGTATCTTCCTGCCTCAGCTTCCTGAGTGCTGAGATTGTAGACATTTGCTACCATGTCTGGCTGACCTTCATTTCTGAAGGATAGTTTTGCCAAATGTCGATTCTTGCTGATAGTTTTTCCCCCTTTCTTTCAGCACTGTAAAATTCTCACGCCATTGCCTTCTGCCCCCTTAGCTTCTGATGAGAAACCGGTGTTACTATTTTTGGGGTCCCTTCTAATCATTTCTTTCCTCTTGCTGTCGTTTGCTTCTCACAGTTTGATTATAATGGGTCTTGGCTTTGATTTCTTTGTATTTATCTTTCTTATTGTTCATTGAAATCCTTGGATTGCTCTTCTCTTTAGTCAAATTAGAAAACTTTTTGACTAGTAGTTTTTAAAATAGTCATTATCTCTCTTTCTTTTCCTTGTTTCGCTCTTGGGACTCTTATCACGTGTGAGATGGTAATGTCATGGTTTCCTGTACATCTCTGGGAGCCTGGTCATTCTCTTTCATTCTTTCTTTTATTGGAACTCAGGCAGGGTAACTCAAGCTGACCTGTTTTCATGTTTGTGATTCTTTCTTCTGCCCACACAAATGTACTACTGAAGTCCTGTAATAAAATTTTTATTTCATTTATTTTACTTTTAAACTCTAGAGTTTCTCTTTGGCTCCTCTGTGCAATTTTGATCAATGTTCTCAGCTTGTGGGAATACCCTTCTCTTGGTTTTCTCTAGCTTTTCCTCATGATTTTCTTTACCGTTTAACCATAGTTAAGACATTGTTTTAAGGTCTTGGTTGAGTTTGAAATACACTTAAATCCAATGTCTATCCTTCCTCAGGGACAACTTCTACTTGTTTCTATTCACAGTCTGTATCTTACTCCCTGTATGTTCATTAATTTTATATTGAAAGTTGGGAATTTCAAATACTATAATGTGATAAGTCTGGACATCAGATGTCCCCCTGCTTCAGAATTTTGTCACCTGATGACTGTAACTTCTTGTTTGGTTACTTCTCTAAAATATTTATGTAAATTCTGTAATCTTTGTAATGTGTTATCTCTGAGGTCTCTTTTCCTTCAACTCAAGTTCAGAGAGTGTGTGCAAAAATTTCCCTTCACCCCTAAGAACTTGCCTCTCCCTCACCACATAAAAAAGAAAGGAAAAGATGGGAATAAAGAAGGCAAGGATAATCAGTCTGTACAGATTGGCTCTATAGTCCAGTCATCTACAGCTGAGCCTTAGATTTTACTTCTTGCTTGTGCATAGTTACCAGTCAGAGATTAAAGCCGGTGATTCTTAGATGATTTCTAAGTGTGCATCCTTCCCTGGGAATGCACATGGCTGGACACATTCCCCAGTGTTTGTGATTGCTTCTGAAAGCCCTAATTTCCCAAAGAAATTCTCCATGTTCTCATAGGCTTCCCACACATGTACCGCTCACCTCCACGGTCTTGTCCTAGGGAGCAGAGAGTGGCTCATTTGCTGTGCATTTTAAAAGAACGTCCCCTGAGCAATCATTTTCCTGTCCATAGAGGGCCAAACTCAGCATACTAAGAGCAAGTAGCCAAGTTATTCCTTCAGATTTCTCCAAGCACATTAGAACCAGCAAACATAGTTCTTTGAGAACAAGATTTACTCTGCAACTTCCAAAACCAGGGCCCAGTACCTTCACTGGAGACAGAAGCTCACATTTTCAAAACCACCACCAAACAAAGGGAGTGGGTGCAGCAGAACAAGTAAAACTCCAATGATTTTTTTTTTTAAAAATCACTATTTGCTTTTTTTTTTTTTTTTTTTTTGTACTGGGGATCAAACTCATGACTGTGTGCTTGCAAGGCAGGCACTTATACCACTGAGCTAAATCCCCAGCCCCTTGCTTGGTTGTTTTAAACTGCGAGCTTTCTCTGGAGAGAGGAGCCCGTGGCACTACCTGTGCCATCATTTTCACTTGTGAGACTTGATATTTATTTATGTATTTATTTTTGATACTGAGGATCGAACTCATGGCCTTGCACTTGCCAGGCAGGTGCTTACATCGCTAAGCTAAATCCCTGGCCCTGAAGCTTGATATTTATTCTTTGCTGAATGACCCGCTCTGCTGCGGCCACCGTGCAGTTCTGAAACAAAATCAAGAATGTTCACCAGTCTTGATAGAGAAGGCTGCTTTCTTACACGAAGTGATGCTACATCCTGAGTATCTGTCTCTTTGTGAGGGATGGGGGGGTTCATTATCATTTCTCCTGCAGCTGCATGTTGGTTTTAAGCTCTCTTGTTCTCCTACTAGCATGATCATCTTCTCTGGTCTGCTGGTAACTGTGAATGTATTAGTCAGTTTTCCTGTCACTGGACAAGATACCCAGCACCAACAATTTAAAAGGGAAAAAGCTTAACGTGGCTCACGGTTTGGGTGATTCAGTCCATGGTTGGCTGGCTTCAAGGTAGAAGTAGCACCATAGAAGAGCATAGTGGCGGAAAGCTGCTCAGCCCAATGGCAGCCAGGAAACAGAGAGAAAGGAAAAGCCAAAGAGGAGAAGACACCCTTTCAGGGCACATTTTTTGTGACCCAACCCCTCCAGCCAGGCTTCACCTCCTCATAACACATTCAACCAAGGACTCACCAATGGATGAATCCACTGAATATAGCACCCCCATGATCTAATCACCTCCTCATGCTCCACTTCTGAATATATGACCACTGGGGGGATATTTCAGATCTAAATTTAACCTATGATAAAGATATTTTAGGGCTAAAATAAGACTATCAGGTTGACCAGAATAGTGCTTACCTTATCTCCTACTCTACAACATACACACACACACACACACACACACAAGCTACAATATATTGCTTTTGGTCTATTGCAATTTGTTGCAAGCTGGTCACATTTCTGTATAAACATAATAATGCAATGAGACTCTATCTAGACTAGGAGTGACGTCTTTGTGACCCTTCTTATGGCTGCACAATGATGGTTTAATCAACCGTAGTCTTGCGATTGTGGTCCAGACATTTTCGTGGGCTGCCTGAGTGGCTTTTCTATAGTACAGTAAAGAAAAGAATATAAGACTGCAAATAATAATCTACATGTGTCTTCCATTGAGATGCAGACAGTAATTACTGTTTTAATTTTCCTACTAGAGCTTTTCTTTTTTTTTTTTTCCTAGCAGATCAGCTATTCATGTAGCCCCACCATTATCCCAAAACTACAATAGTGAATTCATACAGTGGGTCTCAACGGGAGGTGGGCTACTTTGTCCTCCAGGGTCACTGGCATATTTTGTTGTCAGAATGGTGAGGAAGATGTTACCGTGCCAAGCGGGTGGAGCTCTGGGGTGCGGCTCAGTGCACCAAAGCGCGTAGGGCTACCCTGCCACAAGGAGCTATCCGACCCAGTGGTAATCGTCTTGAGTACAGATCCAGCCCTAGATTGTGAGCCAGACATAGTGGTTCATGCCTATAATCCCAGCTCTCTGGAAGGCAGGGTCTGGATGATCTCAGATTTGACCCTCCCAGGGGTCAACTTTTTAACTTAGTGAGACCCTGTCTCACAATAAAAAATAAAACAGGACTGAGGTTGTAGCTCAGTATGAAGGCCCTGGTTCAACTCTCAGTATAAAAACAAAAAAACAGACAAGCAAAAGCATTCTGTGACAGAGTCAGGTTAGTGAACTAGAACAGACTTCAAAAAATACCTCTGGAAATATTTTCCTTTATTTTTGGCTAGTTCGATATGAAGCCACCTTTTATTCAAATTTTCTCTGGCATACAATAAAAGCTACATTTCAGGGCTCTGGAAACTCAAATCCTGGTTAGCACAAGGATTGAAGCACTGGCCACTTCTGCTTCTGCCTCCTGCTAGTGCATTTTGGTGTAACAAAAGAGCAGGAGGCACACGCTGAGTTTTATATTCATTTATGCTGAAATTATTGAAACATTTCTTTTTTATGAGCCATTTGATGTTCAAAAAGCCTTTTGAATCACTTTATAACCTTATAAAAAACTCATTCCTCTTGGAACCAGGAAGCCACTTTGTGAGCGGAATAAACACAGCCAGAACTTGGAGGGTGGTGGGCACTGAGAGGAGAATCCCTCTGGGAGCTTCTGCCAAAGTTGACATGGTTTAGGAGGTCCAGCTTGGCTGAGTCACACAGCAGGATCAAAGTGGGCTCCCTAGCTCTCCAGGGTGGCCTTTGCAAAGGGCCTGAGGCTGATGAGATAGTTCTAAACAGACCCATGTCTGGGACATGTGATCCATTTCCTAAGTCTCCATGGTGTAAGAGGAAGTATATTGGTTGGTTCTGGAGGCATTTGTGTGTGTCTTCAAGATATTTGCCTTCTTTATGCACAAAGATGCCATCTCTTTGTGGGTACAATGGGAAGGTTGGATCAGGTGATCTCCAAAGGCTGCCCTAGCTCTTGTCACCACATGCACCTTTGTTGGTCTCAGATATCTGCTCCAGACACAGGAAGTTCATGGAGTAGTCCATGTCACTCTTCCAGTTAGCACCTGGGGCAGACATCACTAGCTGATAATGACAGCAGACATCACTAGTTGATAATGGTAGCAGACCAGCTAGTTAATAATGATAGCAGACACAACTAGGCAGTAATAATAGCCTTTCCACCGGCCTTAGCTGTGAATTTAAGACCCTCTTCCAACACGGTTCTCCAGGGATGCACTTCTGATGGTGCAGGGTTGATATCCACACAAAAGAATAGACCAATCCTTCATCACGGACCAGACAATAACGGGGTATGATATTTATTCCTTGAGAGAAAGGGAGTTAAGTAAGAGTCAACTATAAAAGTGGCTAAAGAATAAATTAAAACATAAAGTAAAATATAATGAAGAAAACAAAGGAAAAGGAAAAGAATAAATGAAAAAGAAGCCGAGAGCTACTTGCTCTGTGACCTAAAGCACGTCACTGGCTTCTCTTCATCTTGGTCTTTTGACACACAAAGGATGTGATGAGACCCACTTTCCCATTTTGGCTACTTTCTTTGCTTTCCTTGTTTATTGGTTTCTAAAAACACTTAACAAAGTATATCCACGGTCTTCCTGCTATAATCAGCTTCTCCATCCTTCCTGCCGGACATACTTCTTCTCATCTCCTCTGTGCTGAAACCATGATATGCCCTTACAATTGTCGTGCACACTTACAGCTGCCAGAGTCTTCGATTTTCCTCCATAAAAACAAAAGTAGTTTTTAAATCTCTGGCATCGTAGAACAAAACAAAAAGAGCAGACAGAGCAGTTTCCAATTATTTAACACATACTATATTCCCGACAGCATCTAATGTGCGTTACAACTGCTGATAATGTGTTACTGATGTTGTTCATGTTATCAGCTCAACGTTCTCTTTGTTGAAATGCAGAAATGAGACTTGAGGAGATTGTCTTGCATATACACAAGGCAGGAAAAAAGACAGAGTGGGTATTTGAACTCTGGGCCTCCTGATATCCTGCTAGCTCTTAAACCAACGTTTTCATTTTGGCCCTACCTAACCTTGTAAGGGAGATGGGACAGGTGCCACAGGCTTCCTTCCAGCTGCAAAGTGGACATCATAAGCAGGAAGGTGATTTTGTCCTGGGGTCACTTGACATGAACATGGCTGATGCCGGGGCTGTGGATTGAAGGGGAAAAGCAGCCAGACACCCCATCATGTTTGGATGTTAATCCCGCAACCAGTCAGGGCTCCTGTGCCTTAGAGCTGCTGCGTCCTCCAGAAGTTTTAAGAGGCCCCAGGGAGCTGGTGAGCAAAGACGCTTCAGCTTGGTAGAAAGTTGAAAAAGATGTATTTTCCCAGGGAGACTTCAGCAGCTGGTCTGTGATATTTGTTCATGCACTCAGTAGGCAGCTATGGAAAATCTTCTGGATACCTGGTTGGGTTCAGGATGCTTGGCTGAGTACTGGGTTGGAAGGGTGGGGATGGTAGGTGGACAGCAAGTGGACTGAAGGCCGGCTCTGTTCTTCTTTAGCTGCATGGACCAAGGGCACATGGCTTCACCTCTCTGACCCTCAATTTCCTTCTCTGTCAAGTAAGGAAGATGATAAAAACCATTCATGGGCTGCTGGTATGAGACTTAAAATCATTCGTGTTAGATCCTTAGCATGTTGTCTGGCAGACAGCGCTCAGGAGATACAAGCTAAAACCGGTCATGCATTCATTCATGCATTCAACAGATTTTGACTCAATCCCTTCTGCATACTAGGCTTTGTTTTTAGCACTATTATTATTATCCTCTTATGGCGATCCACAGATCTGATCTCTCTGAACGGTACCGAGGAGTCCTGAGAGCTGAGTTGGTTCTCAGTCTGGGAGATGTGGAGTGCAGGGACTGAACACACGCTCCAGAGATTTTCAAATTCTTCCAGTTCCACTGCTGAGCTGGAGACGGAGGCTTGTGGAGAGAGGGGAGGAGGTACGTTCACCACACCCTATCCCAGGGGCTTTCAGATCACTTGATCACATTTGTCTCTCTTCTGGGTTATTTTTAGGGTAAGTACAAAGAAGTGGTAGCTGATTATGTGGGATGAGGGTGGAACCTCAAGGAGGGACCCTTCAACTCCTCTTGCTCTGATTTTGCCTCCCCAGAATTCCATTCCTGCGCCAGGACAGTCTTGATAAAGTGTGTTTTCACCTTGAACCTAAGCAATGGTCTGCTGACCATTAAAGATGAGTGAAGACCCTCATGAAGACCAGAGCAGGAGGACAGTGGCCCATTAGGGAGCATCGAGTGCTCATAGGTGCAGTTTTGCATGTGGCCTCCCTGACCTTGGGATCGGGTCTTAATATTTCATGTCCTAAAACAAGAGCACAAACAGGAATATGAGGCCAGGAAGGAACACATGACTCTCCTAAAGCTACAACCTTTGCAGGCAGCTGCTGATACCATTTCTGTTTTAGAGCTGCACAAAGAGAGGCAGGAAGTTATGCAAATTTCCTATTCCTCAGTGGTGGATCTGAGGTACCTACAAAACAATCTGACTATACAGCGTGCACTCTTCTCATTTGTATTCTAAAATTGCTAGGTCTTTACTTTTATGGAGGCCTACCATTGGTATAGCGAGGTGCGTACATGCTATGGACTGTGATGAATTTTTGGTGCTTAAGCCATGCCAGCTGACCTCCAAACTTCAATACTGCCTTGAAATTTTGGATACCACTTAACACATCCACTGTATGAACACTGATTGCACACACTCGTGGCATCTGATATGTCCTGGACATGGTCCTCAGCACCTCATGTGTGTAAATCCATGGGAGCCCCACAGCACTGGTGAGATTCCTAAGGTATGTCCCATGTCAACACAGGAACATGGAGAAGTTAAAGTCCCCAGCTACTGAGTCTGGAACTGAGAATTCACCCTGCACAGTTTGGTCTGGAGTGTTTCTCTATTATGCACACATAACTTCTGCAAAGAAGGTGCTGTTCTCAGTCACACATTGCAGAGGAGACAACTATGGTTTCATGAGGTCAAACAACTCACCTAAACATCTCCTCTGGGAAGCCACAAGCTGAGAACTTTGCTGAAAGTCTGCGTTACTTTGCATTGAAACCACTGATGTCTCCTCTCCTGCCTGGGATCCCCAGGCTGGCAGAGGGAGGAAATCTGTCTATTGAATGTGTGGCACTGCACTGACCCTAGCAGGAGAGAAGACCTGGAGGAAACATGCTCACTGCCGGGTGGCAGCATCCCAGGCGCCACCTGCAGAGGCTACAACCAAATAAATGCTTGTCTGTCTCCCCAGCTCACTCCTATCCCTCCCCCAGCCCCTGGGTCCACCTCTCCCTAGCATCTCCTGTGGGGACAGTAAATCTTGGCTTTCCCATTTTCCTCTGGCTCGAAAGGATATGAATTCCGTAAATCTTGGCGAGAGTGACCATCAAAATGCATAAAATATGACAGGAAAGAGGCCAGGGAGGCAGAGTTTACGTAGAGCGCAGCATCCAGAGAGGGGAGGGGCAGATTGGGGGTCCTCAGGGACCCCCGCCCTGGGCTGCAACCCGGCTGCAGAGAGACACTGCAGCAATCCTGGGCTGTAAGAGATGGACGGGCACTTCCGTGCCACGGTCCCAGGAGCCTTGCCCCTGTAAAGGCCGAAGTGACAAACTGCAGAGAGTGCCCTGCTCCTCACTCTTGGCCCTTGACTCCAAAGAGCTGGAGAGAGCAAGGAGATCCATCCATTAGGGTGACAGGGAAGCAGGAAGGACTTCGATGGAGGAAGAACTTCCTGCGAGGGAAGATGATTAAGCCCGGATGAGTTATGGAGAGAGGCAGTGGAAGTCACTTCCTGATGGGGAGACCAAGATGGATGGTCACAGGGCCACGAGAGCTGGGCTCCAACCGGCGGCGGTGCGGATCTGTGACCTCTTTAGGGGGCCTGCCGGCCCTCTGCATCTGTTTCCAAGGTCATTCACAAATGCTCAGCAGTGATAAAACTCTCCTCGGACAGCGGGCTGCATGCTTTAGGCTTATCGTTGTTATTATTGCACTGCAGAAATTATTCCATGTTCATCGCAGATCTAAAAAAATCCAAACGGTTGAAGCAAGAAAGAAGGAAAAAAGTTTTTACTTTTCTCTGCAAATCTCTCTTTTGCTATCTACAAGTAACTACTGTTAAGATTTTGTGATAAATCTTAGTGGGTGTTTATAAAATGCATAGTCACAGACAGTGGTCTTTGTATGATTTTGATTTTCAAACACAGAATGCAGGTTACACAAACCTGCCTGATATTTGCATTTTTACCTCTAACATCCTAAGCATTTTTCTAAGTCAGTACTTATGGTTCATGTTTAGATAACTACTTCACAGTCTATCAACTGTACATGCCATGATTTATTTAACCAAGCTTCAGTTGTTTTAATTCCAGGTTGTTTTTCAAATTTTGTCAATGGGCAAATGGTGCCATATACCACAAGTCTATGTTCTTCTGTGCATATAAGGCCCTACCTAGCTTTCTTTCTTCCTTCCTTTGTTCTTTTTCTCTTTCCTTTCTTCTTTCTCCTTTCTCTTTTCTTTGCTAGGGTCAAAGTAATTTTATGAACACTGCTGAGAATGTAAAAAAATATGAAAATATCAAAAAGGACAAAATACACAGTGTAAATATATTCAACACTATTGAACTGTAGGATTAAAAAATGGTTATGATGGTGTATTAGCTTTGGGTTACTGTGGTAAAGTATCTGAGGCAAGTTACTTATGAAAGAAAATTTACTTAACTCACAATTGTTGGTTTGGTAGTAGATGATGCTACATCTCAAAATAGGAAGCAAGAAGAGAGACCTAAATCCCAGAATCCCTTTTGAGGACATGCCCCCAATGACCTAAGAACCTCCCTCTTGGCCCTCCCGCTAAAGGTTCACATTTCCCAGCACCACCACCCTGGGGACCTCATTCCAGGTGCATGAATCTTTGGGGGGATGCAAAGCATATCCAAACCATAGCAGATGGTAAGCTTTTTGTTCTGTGTCTATTTCCACATTTTAACATTTTTTTTCCCAATTTTATTAGTGTATGTTTGCAACTGGGAATGGTTACATGTACTTATTATGGCTGTTTCTTTCCTTTTCTTCCCTTCCCCTGCTCCATTCCCCCTCACCCCTTCCTCGGTGGTTCTCTTATTCCTTTTTTCATACTTGTTGATCTTCTTTGTATTACTTCATGTTACAGCATACAGCGTTCATACGAATTGGGGTTATTAGGTTTGTGTGCATGTATATCTGTCATATTTTTCCTTCCCCTCCTCCTCATTTCTCATCCTGGGTCTCTTGGACTGTAACCTCCTTCTAGAGATCCCTTGTTCCTTTCTGTTCATATTATACTATTTTTTTGTTTGTATTTTGCCTCACTCAGATGAGAGAGATCATGTGGTACTTAAGTTTGTGTGTCTGATTAATTTCACTCAATATTATATTTTCCAGCTGCATCCGTTTTCCTACAAATGTCACAAATTTGTCATTCTTTAGCTAAGCAGTATTCCATTATATATAGATACCACATTTTCTTTATCTAATCATGTTGATGGGTATACAAGCTGTTTCCAGGATCTAGCTATTACAAATTGTGCTGCTATAAACATAGGTATGTAAGTATTGCTGTAGTATGATGATTGAAATTGCATATGACCCTGTTAGATATCTAATAAGGTCATACGGAATTTCCAAATTCAGCTCTTTAAGGCATCCCTATACTGATTTTCATGATGGTTGTACTAGTTTACATTCCCACTGACAATGAGGGAGGATTCCTTTTTCACAACAGTCATACCAGCATTTTGATTGTCAGCATTATTATTTGATTTTCCAATGATTACCATTCTTTCCAGAGTAAGACAGAACCTTAGGGTTGTTTTAATTTGCATTTCTCTAATGATCAGAGATGTTAAACATTTTTTTTATATCTGTGGGCCATTTGTATTACTTCCTTTGTGAAGTACCTATTTATTTCTTTTGCCCATTTCTTGACTAGGTATTTAATTTTAGGAAGTTTAGTTTTTTTTTTAGTTCTTTGTATATTCTGGAAATTAGTCCTCTTTCTGAGAAGTAGCTGGAAAAAATTTTTCCTATTCTGTAGGATGACTCTTCACTCTACTGATTAATTCTTTTGATGTACAGAAGATTTTTAGTTTAATTCTGTTTGTTAGTGCTGCTACTTCTTGTGTGATTGAGGCTCTGTTTAGACAATCCTTTCCTACACTTACGCCGTCAAATGTTTTGCCTATTTTACCTTCCAGTGTGTTGTATGTTTCTGTATTAATGTTGAGATTATTGATGTATTTTGATTCCAATTTTGTATAAGGTGAGAGATAAGGGTCCTTTTTCATTCTTCTGCAACATTCAACAAGATGTTAGCAAATAGAAGGTAACACATTATCAAAAAAGAGCTTATTGTGATCAAATACATTTCATCCCAGATATGCAAGGATGGTCCAACACATGTAAGCTGATAGATGTAATACAGCACATAAACAGAAGCAAAATCAATAACCACATAATCATATCAATAGATGTAGAGAAGGCTTTTAACAAAATCCAACAATGCTTCATGATAAAAACCCTGAAGAAAACAGGTACAGAAAGACCATACCTGCATGTGACAAAAGCTTTTAAGACAAACCCACAGCCAACATCATATAAAATGAGGGAAAACTAGAAGTATTCCTCCAAAACCAGAGATAAGACAAAGATATCAACTGTCATCTCCACTATTCAACGTAATACTTGAAGCACTAGACAGAGCAATTAAGTAAGAGAAAGAAATAAAAAGAGCACATATAGGAAGGGAAGAACTCAAATTACCATTATTTGCAGATGACATGATACTTTATATAGAAGACCCAAAGAGCCCACCAAAAGCTCTTAGAGTTGGTAACTAACTTCAGCAAAGTATCAGTATACTAGATCAATACACAAAAATCATTGGCACCAACCAGGAACAGGATGAAAAGGATATTATGAAAATAATACCAATCGTAGTGGCTTCAAGAAAAAATGAAATGTCTAGGAATTAATCCAACCAAGGTGGTGAAAGATCTCTACAAAAGCTACAGTATCACGGTGAAGGAGACTAAAGAGGACATCAGAAAACCGAAAGATGTCCCCTGCTCCTGGATAGGCAGAACCAATATCATCAAAATAACCAGACTCCCCACACTGTTACAGATGTAATGCAGTCCTGATCAAAATACCAACGGTATACTTGACAAATCTAGCAGGCAGCAGAGCAATACCTGACTTAAAGCTATACTACAAAGCAAAAGGGATCAAAACAGCATGGCGCTGGAACAAAAACAGACATACAGGACAATGGCAAGAATGGCGGATACAGAAACTTCACCAGACACACTCAGCTACCTGATCATTGATAAAGGGGGCAAAAGCATGTACTGGAGGAAAGATAACCTGTTCAACAAATGGTGTTGGGAAAACTGGTTATCTGTTTGCTGAAATATTTCCACATTTGTTTAAAGAACAAAAGCAAAAAAAGTAGTACTTTTATATCTTTCAAAAATCCCTTTTTCCCATGGAGATGCTTTTTGCTGCATTGGTTCACTGAATTTACTAATTGCTAAGCCTTGAATCTTTTTGTGCTTAATATGTTGTGATTCTCTTTGGACCTAAGTTGACGTCACTGTGAAAGGCAATGTGGTTTAATGTGTTACCAATAAGATTCGCGACAATAGGTTACTACTGGGGAGGTCCTGCATGTAGGCCCTGCTCTACGCTCTTCACATGTGGCCTTATTAATCTTCACAATAACACAATGTTGTTGCTCTTCCGGCACATCCTCAAGATGGGAAATTGAGGCTCAACTCTATTGTAAAATTCTTGAGTGCAAATACACACCCCTGTGTATGCACGTGTTCACCCTTATTAGTTCCATTGCTGCTACGATGAATTGCCATAAACTTAGTGACTTAAAAATGAGAGAAACTTCATTTTCTTATAGTTCTGCAGGCCAAAAGTGTGCGTGAATTATACAGGGCTAAAATCGAGGCATCAGGAGGACTGGTTTCTTCTGGAGGGTCCACGGGGACAGGGATCCGTGATGCGATCCAGCCTCTAGTGGCTGTGGGTGTTCCTTGGCCTGGGGCTGGGTAATAGTTTAAATTCTCACGTGGGTGGGTGGTGACTGGGTCATGGCCAGGAGTGGGGCTACACGCATCAGTGGGGCAGTCTACGGATTTTTGAAAGCAGGGCTTGGTCCCAGGCAGGTCACTGGGGGTGAGACCTGGTAGTATATCTCCCTCCCCAGCTCCTTCCTTCCGCTTACCCTCTGCTTCCTGTTTGCCATGGACCCAGCACCTTTTCCTCGGCCAGGCCTCTTTGCGATGCTGTTTGTGTCTCGGAGCCAGCCGTCCATAAACTGAAACCATGAGCCGTAATAAACCTCTCTTCCTTAAAGGTGTTGCATTGGGTGACAGGAAAGTGGCAGAGACAGGCTGCATCACCGTGGCCACTGCTCCTGTCAACACAACACCTTCTCCTTCCTGCAGTCCAATCTCCCTCTGCCTGTCTCCTTTAAGTCTGCTTTTACTCACACTCAGGACTCACCAGAATAATCCCGGATGGCAGCACCGTCTCAGGAAGCTTACTCACATCTTCAGGGCTGCTCTCAGCGTGGGAGGCCGCACACGCGCTGGCTCCAAGCGTTCAGCCCTGCAGAATGGCTGCAAGGCCCTGTCTCCTCACGGGGGGCACTTGGAACCCCCGGGGGGGGGATATCACCTCTGCTTCCTCCAACCAATCTTGGTATCTATGATATAAAAGACTCCCAAACACTTTGGCTTATACACTTTAAGTAAAAGAAGATTATAGTTTTTAAAAGTAAGTACGACTCCATGCTATAATCTTTTTCAAGATAAGGAATAAAAAAAGAGAGTTGTCATAAGTGAGAATTGATGATGTGTCCCTCTGTAAACCCAAGGGAATGCCTCCTGGGGTTGCCCTGCCCCTGCTCTGCTGAATCTCAGACCCCAACACCTTGCTCTGCCCCAGGGTCCCACCCCCTTCTCTCAGAGGTCATTTGCTTCAGGGAAAAGACGCAGCCATGAATTCCTGGCTCAGTCTCTTCCTTTTCTGAACCCTATCACCAATGACAATTTACATTCTAGAATTTCTTCTTTTCCTTCTGCCAAAATGAAAGAGAAGTCCCTCCCTAGCTCAGCCCAGCTCCCTTCACTTGAGCTCCACTGCATCTTTCCTCTTAAACGGAATTTAGTGTCCTCTATGCCAGACAGTCTCAAAATGCTAATGACCTGCCTCACAGCAAAGGAGACTTGGAGGGGGAACATATTTTCTGAATATCCGCCCATCCATCCACCCGTCCATCCACTTATTCAGTTATCCATTTATCCATCCATTTATCTGTTTTGCATCCATTTATCCATCCATTCATCTGTCCATCCATCCATTTATTCATCCATCCATCCATTCATTTATCCATCTATTTGTTCACCCATCCATCTACCCGTTCATCCATTTATCCATCCATTATCCATCCATCCATCCTCCATCCATCCATCCTCCATCCATCCATCCATCCATCCATCCATCCATCCATCCATCTATCTACTTGTCTATGTCTTATCTACTTATGTATCTGTAACCTACTTTCTATCATCTGTGCTCAGATATATTGGAGACCTACCTACTTCCTCACCCCCCACATACTCTTCTAGCTTTCTGTCACCTTGGCCACCTGAAAAATTCTCAGTCTGTTAAAGCCCCTGAAAGAATTGTAAAACAAGCAAAACCGACCAAAGGCTGTTTATTTGTGCTTCTCCTCATCGTTCCCATGCTTAATTGAAAAATAACCTCTTTCCTTCTGAGGCTAGGGGCCATGGATCACCTTCTAGGCAGTGCGAGGTTGTGACTTTAGGAATGGGTTTTCTGATGGTGCCTTGCTGAGCTCTTGTGGCTCCAGTCACCACCACAAACTGAGCAGCTGCTATGCCCCAGCTAGGTTCTCGTTACCCCACATCTCATCCCTGGGTGCCCTCATCTGCTCCTATACACATCTTACAGAGGTAGAAACAGAGGCTCAGAAGTGAAGTCACTCACTTTATGTTAGCAGTGAGTTGGGATTTGAATCCAGACCTTCATGAATCCAGAGTCTGTGGTATAACCTTCCACTCCTAGAAGTGGAAAAACCAAAGGTTAAACATGCTTGTCTTTTGCAATATGGTGGCTCTCCCCAAGGAGACCTTCCCTAACTCATTTCTTTAGAGGATGCTAGCTTCCTACAACCTTGCCTGTCTCGGTTCAGGAAGGGCTCACACGCTTTAAATCCAGAAGAAAAGACCAACAGCCTCTCTCTTTTGGTGGTGCATTTATAAACAGATGCAAGACAGGGCATCTGGGACACAGCAAAGAGCGGGGTCCTGTGCCCAGGCCACTCACGCATGGAGCCTATAATGTGATAGCTGCCCAATAGCATGCAACGCATTCAAGGGCCAGGTCCATCTGTTTTGTGTATCGGGAACGAGCTGTTAAAGTGTCAGGACTTAACTTCTGTGGATTCGAGGAAGTCTCATGAGGTTTTATTGAGCAGTTAAGATGGGTGTGAACCTCGCTGGCAACCAGCTTCTCCTATACGATCTAAAGACAGGCACGGTTCACAGGATGGAGAAGTGCACGGTTAGAAATAAGAGGGCGGACGCCAGGAAGCCAGAGCTGGTGTTTGAAAGTCAGACTCCATTGCTTCTGTGCCATCAGGAGCACCTCCTGCTCCCTCTCTGAGCCTCTGTTTCTGGAATGCGACAGTGACATTACCTAGCCCAGCTCCTGGAGGTGTTTGGATAAAAAAGCCAGGGAGACTTCCAGAGGTATCTGTGAAGAGAAGACATGGCCATTAGCATATTTTCATTCCAGACAAGGACCTAATCTGTCGTTCCTGTCCTCTAGCCTGGGCAGAGTTAGGCAGCGTTTCTAGGTGTAGCACTAAAAGAGCATCAGGAATGGCTTGCCGGCTATTCCGGGCTATGTGGAATTGAAGGCCCACCAGCCTTGGAAAGAATCTAAGAAGCTGGTCCCGGGCTGAGTAAGGTCAAGACTACAGGAGGTCATTTTAAAATAAGTCGGCAGAGAACCTTGATACACTTTTAACCTGTCCTTGACTGTGGGCAGCCTTAGCCACCGGCTTCCAAGGAGCCCAGGATGGTAGAAGGGAAGGTCTGTGGGGAGCTACGAAAGTAGCTGTACTTTCTCATGCTCTGGCTCGGGACACTCACCCTTGGACCTCCAGGACTTGAAGCATCCCTGACTGTTGAATTGCTTATTCTTTTCTTACTATTATTATTTTGAAAGTAGTGATACACAACAGAACAGGACAGGACAAAGCCATTTGAGACAGTGCAGTGAAATTGGTACAGAACTTCACAGCAGGTTACCAGGGAAACAGTAACAGGCACCATAGTATATCTCGTTATCTTCACAATAGTTGTTCTTTCAATCAGGTATAGCAAAAGCAAAGGAAATACAGAACATTCTAGAACTTATCAAAACAGAATATTGAATAGAGCAATACCATTACTCAGAACAAAGCAAAACAGTGCTAAAAATATTTGCCTTCAAAGAGATGGTAGAAGGAAATCCCCCTTATTTGCTATATTGCATATAGTCAAACTCACAAGAGATGCTCAGATCTCTGGCTCCCACTTGCTAACGGGGGGAGGATGGGTGTTTGAATCTCAGCCCATGTGCCTGTAGGCTCACAGCCACTTACCAGGGTGGTGAGCTGGTTGCTTGGTTTCCTAGCACCTTAATTTTCAACATGGAGCGGATCTCAGAGGATGCTGATGGTTCTCACCTTGGGTAGGCTGTGGCTTGCCAGGCCACCTGCTTACTCTTGAAACTTGGATGACCAGCCAGCCGCCATCTTGTGAGGAAGCCCAAAGAAGCCCACAGAGAGATACTTCAGCCCCATGTAGATGTTTGGCCAGTGTCCCCATAGCCTGCATCAACAGTATCACACATGAATGATGATACTTCCAGATGACTCCAGCCTCGGCCGTTGGATCAGGCCCAGCTGTCAAGGCTTGCAGCTGAGCCCCTTGACATTGTGGAGCAGAAACAAGCTTTCCCTATTGTCCTCTTTCCAAATTCCAAGCCCATAGGATGAACGTGCACAAATACAGCGGTTGTTGGATGTCATTATGGCTTGAAGTGTTTATACTAAAGCAAAGGTGCCTGGGAACACTTCCTCTCCTCCTTTCTCCTCTTCTTTCCTCTTCCTCCTGCTTTTTCATATCCTCCTTCTTAGTTTTGTCATTATTACTAACTGCCATCATGTATCGTTTATCTCGAAATAGAAATTGTCAAACAGTGCCACTTACCAAGAAAGCAAAAACAGCTGCAGCTGGATTTTATCTTAAAGTCTCTTTTCCAGACCGGGCGTGGTGGCTCACGCCTGTAATCCCAGCACTCAGGAGGATGAGGCAGGAGGATCGCTGTGATTTGGAGGCCAGCTCAGGGTACATAGTGAGTCCAGACCAGCCTGAACTACATAGTGAGACATTATCTCAAAAAAAAAAAGTCTTTTCCTCTTTTTTCCATTCTATTGTGTTCCCTGTGCGATGTTAGTGAAATTACATGCCACCTGTCCATGTCCTAGAAGCCGAATGTGTGGCTGTAGATTAATCCTTGATCTTAGCAAGGAGAGAACATCCTGGAGGTGGAGGACAGGGCAGTGCTCAGGGTGATGTTTTTTGATGACCCATGCTTGGTGTGGGGGCTCATGAAGGAGCAGCCCAGGCTGCCCCAGTGTCCCCCAGAATTGGGGTGTTGCGGGAGGCAGGAGTCGACTCTGAGGTAGATACCCAGCTGCTTCCCAGTCACGTAGGGGTTTTGCCTGCCCCAGACCTGTCTCCCGCAGGCTGGCGCGGGGCCCCGGGGAACGGCAGCAGCCCAAGCTGCTGGGATTCCAGCCCAAGCTCCAGGGACGGGACCGCAGAAGGTTGGCGGTGGGCGAGATTTCTTTCTCTGCTCATGCATTCAGCAGCCTTACCCTCTCCTCTCTGCCTGTCGCTGGCCTCTCTCGTCTGTCCCCAGGGCCCTCCTTGGTGGGTGGCACTTGCTGTGGAAGGTGACTGCTGTGCTCAGGATATGGAGCCCAAGCCAAAGCTGCCCCCGCTCCATTCCCTGGTCTGTTGCTCCGAGCTCACATCTGGCCAGTCACTGCTGACCTCAATGGTCAGCTGCTTTAGGATCAAGGGCCCGGCACTTTGCAGGGCTTGAGGTCTCAGGGCTTCTGCCCTCTGCTTGAAGCCTTGTTCCCCAGTGCTCCCCCTCCACTGGCACCCTCAATGCCTTGGGCACCCTCCGCCCTTCCCCCAGCTCCCTTCTTTGGTCAGGCTCTTCCTTCTCTGAACCTCTGCAGGTCTCAGAGCGCTTCGCCCTTTCTTGCTGATTGCAAATGTGTGTCCAGTGCTGGACGGATGTCTGCCTGATTCCCTAGCTCTGCTCTCCCCTAGGGAACGGGAAGCTGGTCTGCTCCTCCTTCATCTCGCCCAGTACCTGGGACACCGGGCCGGGCACAGGGTCAGTGATGAACACATATTTGTGGAGCAGAAGATCAAACAAACAAATAGCTCCGTCTTCTCATCAGACGCGTGAGCAGAGGAACCCTCAGCAAAAAGATGCGAAGAGGGGCTGGGCTGCAGACCTCAAGCTCCCGGGCCCTGGGGTGGTGTCGGGCAGGCCGCGGCTTGGGGGTGGAGTGTCGGTTCTTGCTGCAACCCTGAGCAAAGTATTTGACTCAGTTTTTCATCTGTAAAATGGGGGAATAGCAATCCGACCTCGTAAGACTGTCGCACAAACACATGCGGCAGGAGCTCCGAGTCCAGTTCGCAATCAGGCCTCTGAGTTTGCAATGAGTCTTCTCAAGTCATTGTCACTATTGGCAGGTGACACCCCTGCCTCTCCATTCCACTGTCCTGCCCTGTCCTGTCCAGGGGCCTTGTCCTGCTGCCTGGACAAACAGCTGCCTGGTATCAGTGACAGTGATCATTGAGAAGCATCCGGCCGGCTGTCGGTCCAGCGGTGCACTGCTGTGGGCCGTCACTTCCCGGAAGATGGACGGCCGTCGTCTCCTTGACAAGGCTCTAACCAAGAAGGATCGGAGACCCACTGTGGGTGGGAAGACACTGCACCTATGAAGCGGCCACTGAGCCTGGATGGGGTGCACCAGAGGGCAGGAAGGCTTGTTTCTCAGCTTCGATAACGCCCAGCCTTGCAGAGTGGCAAGCCTCCCTGCCATGTAAGAGTTTGAGGCCAAATGTGAAGGGACTAAAACAGAAAGATTTGTCATTCTCCGTGAATTGTGAGGTGGGCCTTGAAGGATGAATAGGAGTTTACCAGGTAGAGGAGAAGAAAAAAAATGATTCCAAGTAAGAAAAAAAGAGGCTCAATTGGCAGAGATTTGAAGGATCAAGGATCATAGCATCGTCTCAGTTGGTAGAGGACCCTGGAGAGAGGAGAGGGCCGTGCCTTGGGAAGGCTGGAGCAGGGGGCCCTTGTTATGCAGAGCCGGAAGTGCCTTGAAAGACACCCAGCCCACACTGTGGTTTCCCTGGTCCCTTCTTCTCTCCTAACTCCTTCCAGCTCAGTGCATCTTTCAGTTTATTTCCTGTTAATTTTTCTAAAGTGCTGTGTTCTCTCCAAGACCAGGGTCCCTAAACCTAGCATAAGGTTCGGGGCCCTGTGATTTGCTGAAGGAACACTGGTATGGGTCATGTGGCTCAGTGGTACAGCACTGCTTCGCACGGGTGACACTTTCGCTTCTGCCCTCAGTGCTGCAGGAACAAACCACAAACAACCACAGTAACCGCCTCCCCCTGAAAAGAGCTTAATGGAAGGACCCCAGGGCAAGAGCTGTAGGGCCCTCTGCTCTACATTGGCAGACGTGCTTGCCATGATGTCACTGGCTAGTGACAAGATGTCTCTAACCTTCTGACCAAAGCTTTAGAGTCACACCAAGGTGCACAGAACAAGGTCAACACCCATTGCCTGATCCCTGAGGCCAAGAGGCATATTGTCCCCAGCATCCTATCCCCATGGTCTCCACCTGTCTCTACTGAGTCCTCACAGCCCTAAAATACCTGCACTGATGTTCCCCTCCTGTCCAGGGACACTCCGTCTACCAGTCTCAGTCCTGGCTTCAGAACTACCCCCCGCGTGAGGTCCCACTCCAATGACCTGTGACACCGTAAGCCCTTGTTTTAAGGCCATGACTTTGAAAATGCTAATTTTCTTTCTCCCAGAGCAGGTGATTCTAGAAGCCACAGAGACAAGGGAAGCACAGGGCATCCACTGTGATTTGTCCTCAGCCTGCCCTGTCAAATCTACTTGCAAGGAAGGTACTTGGGTGCGGACACAGCAGGGAGGTGATAACTGGCCCCAGAGTATTTAGGAAAAGTGGTGTTAATTTTCTAATACAAATGTCTATGGGCCCAACTTTGTTCTTCTTTTAGAACCTGCTAAACACAGATGCAAAATCAGAGATAAGTAGTGGGGAGACCTTGGCGTAGGGTGCGCTTGGCTGCTCATTCTGTGCTTGACACCACTGCATGCTCCTGGGTGTCTTTAGATGAGGACTTCTTCAGCAGGTCTGGGATCTGAAATTCTTCTATTAATTAACACGAAGAAAAGATAGAAAAAGGAGTTGTGTAAATGAAAGAGCAAGAGACGTACCTGCAAGTTCATCGCCCTGGTTTGGGATCTAATCTCGGCTCTGTTTTAGATGCCTAAGTTTGGTTTCTTAGTCTTTGTCTTAACAATGTCATAGTTTATCGGGAGGAGTCCATGGAATGAGGTCTTAGGGTGCTCAGTCACGGAATGGCTTATGGCTGCTTATTTGAATGTCTCCAGAGGCCCATGTGAGCAGAGCTGTGTCCAAGCCTGTGATGCTATAGGTGAGGCTTAGTGGACTAAAGTTAGGTCCCTTGGGGTGTGACCTTGAAAAGAGGCATTGAAGCCAAATGCCTCCTCTGCTACATTCTTCTCCCATCATACACTGGGGCAGCACAGACTTGAAGCAACAAGGCTAAGTGACCATGGACTGAAACTCTGTGACCATGACCCAAAATAAATCTTTCCTTATTTTAACTTATTTTTTTATTTTAAAGGGAATAAAACAAAACAGAACAGAACAAAGCATATCAGAACAAAGCAATGCAATCAGCACAGGATTTCAAAACAAGACCATGGGGAATCAACAGTGGTTACTAGCATGTCTCTTGTTTTCTTTGAAATACTTGTCCATATCTTCACACAATGAGTTTGAACAAGACAAAAATAGTATAAAACCATTCAAAACAAGAG
>PVLA01008114.1:79863-93771 GCA_004027455.1 Hydrochoerus hydrochaeris
CTGATGGCGGGGTTGGAAGCCATGACAGTGATGGCGGTGACGGTGATGATAGAAATGGCGATGCTGTGATGATGATATTGGTGGAGAAAGGTGAGTCTTTTCTCTTGGGAAAGTTCACCCTCAGCCACCGTCCCTGTCTGCTGAAATGCCGGACATCACATTTGACACAGGCATCTCTGACAGAATCTGAGAGGGAGGGACACCGTGGGACACCCAGACGGATGCCAGGGACTACACACAAGAACCAACCTGGGAATGAGAGGCTCAAATATTGCTGTTTGCACCTTTTAACAGACGACTTTCAAATCTTTTAACATCTGTTAACATCTTTTAACAGATGATTTTGAAATCTTTTAAACATTGCCTTTTGTCCTTAGTGTGTACTATATCAACACACAGAAAACCAGTAAGTACATTTACCCCAAAGTAACAACAACAAAAGCAATAGCTCACAGTGAATCAGTACTTTGAGAGCTTTTGTCCAGAGGCGGGTCCTCCTGGAAGCCGTCTCTGAGGGTGAGGTGAACCTGTGGGAGGTTAGAGGGAGGACTCAGGTTCAACGCCTTGGGAGGGAATGGACGGCGACAAAGCAGAGGCAGCCGGAAGGAGACACTGGGCTGGCACTGTCTGAACAAAAGGCCCAGTGAACCCCATGAGGAGGACTGAGGCCAGAGATCCCTTCAGACTGTCCCCTAGGTGGCCTTTGGTGAGGTGGTTTGGTGCCCTCGAGCGATTCCCAAAGAGGAACGGCAGCAGCCCGGGTTAGCAGGTGGCCACATCCCTAGTAGCTGAGAGCACAGGTCCCTCATCCTGAAGGGGACCCTGGACAGCACCACACAGTGTCCACTACATAAATCATCATTCTCATTCACAGTGAGGAAACAGGTACAGGGGTTGGGTGCGAATTGCTCAAGACATCCAAGTTAATAAGGAAGAGGGCTGGGATTCCAATCCACGTCTATTGGGCTCTAAATCAACCTGGCTGTGCTCAGAACTTGCCAGAAGACCTGTGAAGGGGGCGATGGAGCTGTGGAGACAGCAGGATGGGGACCCCGGAGAGGGGAGGGGACACAGGTAGACACGGATGGACGGAGGAGACATTTCAGTGACCTGCAATGCTTCTACCATTAGGGTAATTAGCTGATTGAGAGAGGTCCTGCCCCTGGGGATGTCACCACTGTCGCTGGCTCCTTCCTCCGGGAGAGCCGTCCTTCATCGTCTTCACAGACTAAATGCAGAACGAGTCGCGGTTAGGAGCATTGGTTCTGCCATCCACAGTACATGACAGGGAAGCTTTGTGCCGCCTCCTCCTGGAGGTGCGATCAGCTTATTGCAGTCTCTGACTTTCCATCTCTTCATTGGCTAAATGAGGCTGATAACCGGTTCCACCGAGGCTGCTGGGGGGACTAAGTGAGATAAGTCTTCGAAATCCCTAGCACATTAATAGGTGCGGAATTGAGTTTAACTCTTACTTCGTTTCCCTAATTGCAAATTCTATTCCTCGACCTGTTCTTTTGTCTCCTCTGAGCTTGGTCCCTGCAGATTGCCCTGAGAGTTGAATATTTCTGCAGGGATAGAGCAGGAATTGCTTCAAAGCATCTCTAGGGCTTTTCGATTTGAGCAACATTTATAGAGAGGTGGCATTGTTCTAGCGATCAAAAAGATCAATCAGCAAGTTCATTATTATTCCATGAGCATTTCTGAGAAAATTGTTTCAATGTACGGATTAGAAGGCACTCAGTGAAAGCAAGGCCACATTTAAAATCAGAAAGAAAGAAAGAAAAAACTTTCATTCCACCAAAGCATCTGCTTCTTTTTAGGAGTTGAGCTGTGTGTGGGCGGGGTCTCCCGGCATTAAATCCATCAGATTCCTGCTCATCAAACTGCTTCTTTCATGAGCCTTGATTGGCAGGTGGCACCTGACTCACGGATCAGACCTCGGGCCCAGGAAGTGTAGACAGCAGTCAGATGGAGGCTCCCCGGAGAAGCTGGGAAGTCAAGCCACGATGGAAGTGAGTCACTTCCACATCCTCCAGGGGGTACTTCCTGTGTGGGAAGAAAGGAAAGAAGAAGGAGAGAAAAGGTAGGAAAAGGAGGGAACGAGGGAGCAGGGAGAAAGGGAGAGATGGGCAGGAGAAAGAGAACGGAAAGGGAGGAGTGTGAGGACGTGTTTCACGAGTAGATGAGAGATCCGCTGGCACCAACCCTTCTTACCTATGGTGCCTCTGACGTCACCGAACAGTCAATCTCTCTTCCTCCTACAGCGAGCATAAAGTATCTACATTAGGAAACTTCCGAGTCATAAATGCATGAGACAGGAGGTGCCGAGTGTGAGGCTGAGCACACAGTAGGTCCTCATCAGTCACTTCTTCACAGCACATTGACACCACGACTTTAAACAGATGGCTACCCAGGACCCGCTTCCCTCCCCGGGGCCAGCTACACTGTGTTGCAGAGTCAGGCCAGAATGAAAAGCTGGGGTCCCCTTGTTCTAACTGGAAGAATACCCAGCCCGAGAATGGGAAACTCACTGCGCAAAAGCAGGAACCAGAAATGGAGAGAGAGGTGCAAAGCATCCGGGTGTCCTCAGCTGGTTCTCTCGCCTGCCTTCCCCTGGAAAGCATGATGTGGCTGAGTTTCAGGTGGCGACAGGCAGGTGTCACCCGAAAGGCGGGGCCCTGATCCAGGTCCACATGATCCTGTGTGGGCTGCAGGGGGAGCTTCCCTGACTTTCTCGCTGCCTTAGGGGCCAGCCTGCCGCTCCTGTGATCCAGGCGATGACATCTTGGCTTTCCAGCCCCTGCAGGTTGTAGGTCAGGCACCTGCTGTCCTGAGCTCTCCAGGAGGTGACTGCAATTCACATCTCCAGTTTACAGAAAGGGAAAATGAGGCAGCGAGAAATTCTAGTAACTGGAAGCAGTGGCCGGGCATTCAAGGCAAGATTTGAACCCAGATCTTTCTGATACCAACTTCTGGGCAGCTTCTCTATCTGCCGGAACACAGACCTTCCCAAACTCACACACTTGTGCACACGGGGACACAGGCTTGTGTCTGAGTCTCCCCCAGCCCCTCTCTAAACCAGCTCTGAATTTTTCTCTGACAATAAACCTGAAAAGCAATACATTCAAATAGAGCCCAAAAACCAAGCTGGTGCTTGGGGATAAGGCTCCGATCGACGCGACACACCAGCTGGTTTCACTGTTAATTAATGCAGAGGGAAATCATTAAATCAGATCAAATTCATTTAAAAAATGTTCGTCTCTGATGTTTCCCTCGCCCCACATCATGCTGGTGACCCGGATGGCAGGGAGGGGGGAGGGAAGAGACACAGCGATTTAATTTTTCAAGTAACACTGTTCAAGCAAAAATACATTTGTCCGAATGAGATTGCCCCGAAACAGCGTTTGCATTGATGGCCCCGGGAGTAATTGTATTAAGCTGAGGAGTATTTTTCATCAGGAGGCAGGAAAAGGAGGCGAGAGAGTGTGGGAGGGCAAAGACCGAGAGCCACGGTAATCTTGTGGGGCTGCAGAGTCGAAGCTTGAACCCGTTTTAACTTGGGCCCCTCCAAAGTGGGCAAGGGCTCTGGTGCCTCCAGCCAGGACCCAAGGGCTGCGGGCTTTCGGTCAGCATAGACCTAAGTGTGTGCTGGGCCAGGTAAGCTGGGAATCACTCGGCCTCCCTGGAGAAAGACATTCTCCCTTCTTCCTTCCCCCAGAGCGCAAAGCAATTTGGGAATGAGCTTTGTGTGGGTGTGTGCACACACACACACACACATACCATGCACGCACATGTACACACCGATGTGCATGCATGGCACACACACACAAACACATAAATGCTTGCACACAGAGTGTGCACATACAGCTACACACATAAGCAGCTGCATGTAAAGGGGATACAGCCAGGTAAACGGACACAGACGTGTGCAGATCTGTATGCATATGTGTGTGTAGTTACGTGTTGTTCAGCAGCAAGGACACGCTCTGAGAAATGCGTTGCTAGGTGATTCTGTGGGTATCCTAGTGTGTGCTGTGCAAACCTGGAAGGCAAAAGCCCACAAGGCCCCGGGGCTGCAGGGGCCGCTGCTGTGTGCAGTGTTAGCACGTGGTACACGACTGTCCCTAACAATCACCTTTGCAGCAGAGCTGGGAGGCGCATAGATAAACACGCAAGGCACACATATGAGACGGACACAGGCTCAAGCGACACACGTGTACGCATGCAGTACACACGCACATTCTTGAGTGTCCCTTCCTCAGGAGTCAGGAGCTACCCGCGAGCGTGAGGGCTGAGCGGGCCCTATGTGGGGTGCTGCCCTTACCTGGGGACCGCGCCCTGTGTCTTGCAGACCTGAGCTCCCTTGCTCCCCATGCAGAGCTGTCACACGTTCTGATCTGCACTTCACAGAGGGGGAAATTGAGGCCCGCAGAGCAGAAATGGCTTTTGCCTCTCCACGATGGAGCAGGGGCTCCAGCCCAGGCTGGTTCAGATTTGCAGCTTGGGTTCCTGACCCAGTGTTTGTACCCATCTCGGGAGGTCTCAGGTAGAATCCTGTCTGTCCCTTTGTGAGCTTTCCCTTCCTTCCCGTGGAAAGGGAGATTCCTGTCCCCTCTCTGGTCAGGAGGGACTCAGGGAAGCCAGAACCATCCCGACGTCCCCTCCCTGGGGGGACCAGTGTCTCCCCTTTCCCCACACTGTGTCCTCTCTAACCCTGCCGAGGCCCGTCATCCTGTCCAATGGCCACAGCACCCACGGACACGTTTCACCTCCCCGCTCCCTTCCTGCCCCCCGCAGCTTGAATTCAGACCCTGCGCACCCGGCGCTTGTTCTGTTTTGCTCCCACTCTGTCTCAAGATCTTACATCGGTTCGGGCCCACAGCAAGCTTCGATGCAGCCGGACCCCCCTGTGTCACTTTCTGTAGGTATCTGTCCCCTCAGTGAGGGCACGAGCCTGGCAAAAGCTGGGGTCTCTGTCTCCCCCCCTCCCCTGGCTTCTCAGTCCTGCAGGTCCTGCATGTCAGGAGGCATCTGGGGAAGAGGTGCCCGGTGATAACCATCTCTCCCCAAGCAGAGATCCCCAAATGATCCCATCGTGAGCATTTGATGTGAGATAAATCATTTAATCCTCACAGCAGCACTGTGGGGGTCACCAAGTGTGCCTATTGAAGAGATGGAAAACTGAGGCTGACAGCGAAAGGGTCCCACCCGTCCACCCAGGGCCGTGAGTGTTGGACACGGATGACTTGTCCTAATGTCGCTGTGCTCTCATGTGCACACATTTTCGTTTCTCATTTCAAAGCCCCTTTGAAATCAGATGGATGAGGTGGGGAGTCAGCCTGATGGGCTTGGTGAAGCCTCTGCGGTGCGAGTGACTCTTTTGCAGGGTCGCTGCCTTTTGGTTCCAGTCTGGACGAGGAACTCGAGTCTCTTGAAGCCGCGCATCGATTCACAGTCGGTAGTGTATCCGAGATGTCAACCAATGGGTCCGGAGAAGGGACCGCGAGGAATTACAGGAAACACCCGGCTGGGCCAGAGCCGGTGCCCTGGCGGGGCCTGGGCTTTGAGCCCCCGGCGGCTCTGCAGCAACTCCCCTGGTGCTGTCTCATCTGCCTCTGAGCGCTGAGGCCCCCACGGCTCCGCCTGGCCAAGGATGCAGCCGAGCTGGGCTTCCTGTGGGAGGCGTGGACCCCAGGCTGGGTCTCCACCTCATGCCAGGACAGCCGATCCCGGAGGCCCCAGTCACATCCACTTGGTAGTGGTCAACACCAGCAGAGTCCGAAGGCTCCTCTCTGGAGGAGTGGACTTCGGGGTCCCTGCTTTGCCCGCTCATCCTGGACTCCCTCATAGAAGGAGGTGGTGCCGGGGGACAGCAGTGACCTGCGCTCCGCCCTCTCTGCTCAGGGCGTGGGGAGCTGCCCAGGTCCTTTTGGACGGTGCCCCTGTGGGAGGGAAGGGGGCCGTGGGGACTCTTGTCTCTCTGCTGCCTTAATTAGCTCCTCAGTGACTGCAGTCTCTGACTCACCCCGCATCGGCCTACGGAGCAAGGGTCAGCCGGGCTGTCGATCGCAGTGTCCATTGGGCCGGCCAGGCTGGGTGTTGCTGACTGGCAGCGATTGAGTCATCTGTCCTCTCGCCCTGGCCAAAGTGTCGGTGGCGTGTGGAGTGTGGCAGGTGGCTGGAGGGGAGGAGACGATGTCGAGGTCATTGGCGGCAGACTTCAAACCAGAGGTCCAGGGTGGCAAACAAGAGGGAAAAAACCCAGGCCAAGCCCAACAAGCCGCAGCAGAGCAGAGCAAGGCAGACAACAGCTCTCGGGTGCCCAGCAAGCCGAGGCCAGGGCTTGGCCGCATCTGCACTCCTGGCTGCCAGCAGCAGCAGAATTTTTCCGAAGTCATCACCGGGCCACGCACATGCCACAGAGATGGAGAAAACAGACATCAGTGTGCACGTGTCATGCGATTGGCTGACAAATTCATCAAGGGACACATGAGTAAAAGTATACTGGCTGCGGTAGAGGAGGTGAAACCTTATTTCCCAAGAATTTAATTGGGCATCTCTTATGTGCCTTGACTCAGCCTATCAGCTGGGGATGTGGTAGGAAGCAAAACAGATCCCACAGCCTGGCATGTTGGAGCTTCCAAAGCAATGCAAACCGGATGTAAACAGAATACTAGTTACATTGTGGGATATGTCAAAGCATTTGGTGAAGAAATGTAAGAGGAAGAAAGGAGTTCAGGTGTTGGGGGCAATTTGTTGTTTTCCATAGGTTAAAAGAGAAGCTGTGTATGAGAAGGTGACACTTGAGTGAAGTCTCTAAGACAGGGGAGAGGGATGGGAAGAGACAGGACAGAGATCTATGGAAAGGATCCCCTGGGGGGAGGTGTAGCATGTGCAAAGGTCCTGAGGTAGGAGAGTGTGGAGGGTGTGAAGGGTTTGAGAGTGACTCTAGCAAGTGGAGTGGTTGAAGGGAAGAGCCCGGACAGATTCAGAAGGAGGCGTAACCCAGGCCGGGTCCCGCGTGATCAGTGAAACACTGAGCACCTTTAGCCTCCACTAAGAGATGGAGGTGGGCGAGGGGTAGAGCAGGAGAGCAGTGTGCTGGGACTGGGTTGGCGTTGCTCGGGCTGGGGTCTGGGGATGGCAGACTGACCCTGGGAAGGCAGAAGCTGGGGATGGGCGGAGCCAGTGATTGGCCACATTTCTGATGAAAGACGGCTGAGAGTCTGCCTCTGTCTGTCTCTGTCTCTCCAAGCTCACGCTTCTCTCCACAGGAAGGTCTTCCTGGCTGCTTCTCTGCAGTGCCCCAGCTGCCTTTCAAGACTGAGCACCCAGTCAGTCCTCCTCCATGGCGCCTCCCGTGACGGCTCTGTGTGGGTTTCCATCTCAGGCCCATTCGCCCACTGGTGCACTGCTCTTGGGTCTGCCACAGAAGGTTGTGCGAGTTGTGCACTGTGCAAACGATCTGGCCAAAGTGGTCAATGGGAGGTGAGAGCCACTGATTCACCCAGCTGTGAGTGCGCCAAGGGGACATCTTTGTCCACTTCCTACAAACCTTGGTGTGGATCCATTCTCTTCCACCCCAGAATCTGCCCTGCCTACCTCTCCCCTTAGCTGTAGCTCGCGTCTCTGTCCTTTGTGTCCAGGGCAGTGTCCAAATGTTTGTTGAATGAATGCTTGAGTGGCTGGACAATCAGGCAGATGATGGCAAACAGCTCCTTAGCCCCTGGGCCATCCTGCCGGGGCACCACCACTTCTGGCTGTGCAGGCATGGTGGTGCACACCTGAAATTCCAGCGTTCAGGAAGGCTGAGGCAGGGGGATCCCAAGTTTTAGCCCAATTTGGGCAACTTGATAAGATCCCGCCTCGATGTTAGAGGCAAGAAAGGACTGAGCACATAGCTTGGTACTGAAAACAATGACACGAAACAGCAAGAGAAAATTCCAATAAAACTTTATTTATACAAGCAGACAGTTTGCCTCCCGGCAAGCAATCCCCTCTGCCGTCCTTGCTTCCTGGAAGACTGGTGATGCCGCCGACGGTGGTAACAGTGACGGCCACTGGCCTCCTCTGGCACGGCTGGCCTGCCTTATTGTGTGTGCAGCGCCAGCCTGGGTCCCCTTCACAGGGTACCGCAGTCCCTCCCCACAACCTCCGGACCAGGTGCCTGCGCCATCTTGGGTCAGCACAGGAAAAGCGAGGCACAGAAGACACAGCGGCCCGAGGACCAGGCGGGCGCCGACGGCTGAGTGTGTGCTGTGCCCAGTGCTGCTCTGCAAATCGTCACCCCCAGGCAGCCGGAAGGATGAGAGCCGGGGGCAGCACTGGCTGAGGCTCCCTGTGTCTCCCGAGGGTGCCTCCACCTCTCCTCCGGGCTCAGCACCTTCTCCGCCCACACAGCCGAGCCAGGCAAGGCAGAGGAGGCCCGGCCTCCCCTGGGGCCTCCTGCCTACAAGACCAGGGGGCCACACGTCACGGGCTTCAGGCCAGGGCCCTGGAAACTTTCTAGAAAACGTGCCTGCCGCTGCCTCGCTGCCTCTCCTCCTCTGCGGCTGGTCCCTCGCTCTTTGCACAAGCCGGGCCTTTGGACCCCCGGGCTCTTTATCTTATCTGTTCCCCCCACCTCGCTGGCTGTCACGTTTGTTATGCTGGCATAAACTTTCAGTCGGAGCAACACACACTTTGGGGTCATTGCCCTGTGTTACCCGGAGGATTGTTCAAATATTTGTGACCTTGTCAACCTGCTTCTCACTGGATGTGTGTTGAGGCGGGCGGGCTGAGGGGGGATGTTTTACCCATGGACACTGGGGCGGACGGGGTGCAGGGAGAGGCCCCTCCTGCCGGCCCTGGTCGGGGTGTCCAGTGCCTGGCCCAGGCCGTAGGCAGGTAACCGTAGACCAGAAGGAGAAAGGCTGGTGTTACTGTTCCCAAGGCGCGGGGCTCCGACCCCTGCAGTGTATGTGAGATCTTCCCAGTGCTTGGGTTGGGTTCTCGGGACCATTTCATTGATGAGAAAACTGAGACTCAGGTGTCAGCAGCTACTGCAGGGATTCTGTGAGTGTGTGCAGTAAGTGTGCATACCACGCATGTCCCAGAGAACTGCTGAAACCCAACAGTGCTTTAAAATCAATGAAATAAGGTAAATAAGAAGGAAGTCCTCGGGAGGAGGGACAAGGTGCTACAGGAAAGCCCGTGCGTGCTTACCTGAGCAGGGCACCCAAGTCCTAGCAGCAGGGCGAATAGATAGCGCAGCAGCAGAGGCCTCCAGAGGGTAAGAGATGTCAGGTGCTCTGTGACATCTGTAACGTCACCTGGATACTCCCCATTTCTTTTGGTAACAAAGTTACAGAGAATGAGCTGGGAGTGACAGTCCAGGCCTGTATTTCCAGCATGCTGGGAGGCTGAGGCAGGAAGACTGCAAGTTGGAGTCCAGCCTGGAGAACTTAGAGAAAACTTGTTTGAAAACAAAATAACAATGGTGACATAGCTTGGGGAGTAGGTTTGTGCAAAGGCCCTGGGGTTCACTCCCCTGCAAAGAAAAAAAAAAGGTTTTTGCACACATTTTAAAAACACTGCCATCCTTCCTGTACATTGGCAGCTGGTATCCATAACAGAAAGTAACGCTTAACTCCAGTCTCACGACAGTGACCACAATGCCATGTGCTTTCTTTGGTCTGTCCAGGTTCGCAGATGCCTTGGATTCCATTCGGGGGCCCTTGGAGATGTGGGCCCACAGAGTGAAGCCCTGAACCGGGGATGGTGGCCCAAGGGATGCGGAGTCAGCTGTGCCAGGCTGCAGGCACGCGCCCAGGACCACTACAGGGCCTTGTCCCAACCCGTGCCCTCCCTCTGCCCTTCTGGCTTCGACCGCGAGTAAACCGGCCGGCCCTGACCTGAACCAAGGTCAGGACAGAGAGTCTCGGCCTCCGAGCCTTTGAAGCCGGTGCCTTTGATGTGTGGATTTCACCAAGGCCGCGCCTCCACTTGGGCAAAGCCCAGGGCCCGTCAGGGAGCATCACCCAGACAGCCCGGAACCTCTCCAAGCATTTCCCTTAGGGGTTTTCGCTGGGGTCTATCTGTTTGTCCGTCCATCTGTCCATCTATCTGTCTACCGCCCGTCTATCCGTCTATCTTACTGCATAAGGCAGGGATGCCCTGGTGGCTGGCCTTGCCCCCTGCTGTCTGAAGAGGCTGAGGCCATCCCATGGTCCCCGTTTCGGGTCAGGCTGTGGGATCCCAGTGGAGTGCTCTTCCTCCAGAAAGCCGGGGAGGCCGTCAGGATAGAGGCACCTCAAGATCTGGCCTTCGGGGCCTTGAGCCAATGCTGTCATGCTGATGTCTCTTCCAGGCTGTGTGATATTGGGAAAGACACGAAAGCTTTCCGAACCTGTCATTCCCTATTGGGAAACTGAGGCAGCCTCAGAAAGCTCGGTGACTGCCCAGAGGATTGCAGGGCTGGACACAGCCTGCCCAGAGGATTGCAGGGCTGGACACAGCCTCCAGCCATAACAGTGCTGAAAACAACAATAACAAAAACACAACCGGGAGGCAGCTGCGGTCTCTTGGAAACGGCAGTGATACCCCCCCGAGTTAGGAAACTTCCCCCATTTGGTACAGATGACAAGCCCAAGCCCAGAGAGGCTGCACAAGTTTTCCAAAAATCACACAGCCAGGGTTGGCGAGATCCAGGTCTGGCCCAGCCGGGGACCCTCTAGGGGAAGTCAGCGGGCTTCCCACAGCTGGCAGGGACTACCGGGCTGACACGGCCCCAGAGGCCCAGTTCCAAGGTGACCTGAGGCTCCAAGACCCGGAGACGCTCCCTGCGCCCACAAGCAGCCACCAGCCCCAAGCAGGCCGGCAACCTCTCCATCTCCTCCGCCTGCTTCCAAATCGCCTGGAACGTGGCGGGGGGGGGGAGCCACAGGACCCCAGAAAGACCTGTTCCTGTGACATGGCGGCCTGGGGCTCAGAACTTGAAGTCCCATCCGGGGATGAGTCTCAGCTGCCTCCTCTGCAACCCCAGCTCACATCTGCACAACATCTGGCTGGGCTGGGGAGCGCGGCCCGCGGTCAGGGAGAGGAAGGCTCCTGAGGGCATTTGGGGCCCGGCTCGGACAGCCCCGGCCTCCTTCGGGCCAGCACAAGAGGGGAAACGCCACGCACTGGCTTCTGGCCTTCACCTCCGGATTCCTGACTCATCTCTCCTTGGGCCCGTCCTCTGCTGGACTTCCGCGCAGGGCCTTTGATGGGCAGAAGAGATAACGGGTCTGCTTTGAAGAAGATAACAGGCATGAGCAGAAGGCTGTGCTGGCTGCTGCTGCTGTGGGCACTGGAGGTCAGTCCGGCCCTGCACTGCCTTCCGGTCTGGGGCAAAGGCTGACCCAGTCTCTGCAGGCCCAGGACATCACCTGGTGGCCCCACCGCACCCAGCAGCTGTTAGGAGTGATGACAGTTTGAGACCAGGCCCATGCATCAGCCAGCAAGATAATCAAGGAGCTAGGGGTGTCCATTTGCCCATTTCACAGACAAAGAAACTGAGGCATGGAACCATCAAGGAATAGGGCTGGGGTTTTCCAGCCTTCTCGTCCCCAAATCCAGTGAAACACAAGGAAGAGGGGACCTCTGCTAAAACCAAATATAAGACACGAGGAAGAAACAAGTGCAGTTTTATGAAAATGTCCCCTGTGATTCCGCCAAAGTGGTAAGAAAGACGCCTCTTCCTGCACTGCTGCTGAGGCTTTCGGAGTGAGCTGTACCGAATAGCCGTCTGGCTGCAGGACCAATGTCCCCTTCACCATAGCCAGCCCTAGAGGCTGGACAGCCAGTGCCTGGTCACTTGCAGACACAAAAAGTCTACTCCTGCAAGATGCCCTGGTTTAACTCCAGGGAGTGCTGGGTTTCCTTGTCAATTATAGAATCTATTCCAGCAGGACACGTACTTTCCCTACTACCTAGCAATCACTCCCTTGCAGAAATGCTGGGGCAGCTATGCACAGGGGTATCCACAGCTGCACCCTAATGGCAAAGGCTTTGGACCCATCTCTGTTTCCCTGCCGCAGAGGGAGTATGTGCATCAAAGGTAATAGATTCCCCCGATGGAACATTATATAGTCATGAAAAGGAACCGGGTCTGTAGGTACCCTATGAACAATCTCAGGAGGGTTCCCCCACCCCTAAATATAATGCCATTCATGCTCCAAGAATCGATACAAAACAAAGCTATATACTTTATGTGGTAAATAAGCATGAAGGTATTTGAATAGTTTTATAAAGGTCATTAAACTGAGAACAGTGTTCTGTCGGGGGAGGAGAGAAGAGTGCTCTGAATTTATTTGTAGTGTCAAGTGGTATTTTAAAGATGCTCTATTAAAGCAGGTTAAGTTATTAAAATTTGTCTAACTGTCTTTAATGAGAAGCTCTTCATATTACCCTGTGCTGGAATCTGCTGCATTTTGCGATTCCTCGGTTTATCCGATCCCACCCCCGCTGTCCAGGTAATGCGTGATGGAGAGAGTTGGATCTTCCTGGACCGAGAACTCGTTACACCTTTCAGGTCTTCTTTATAGTAATGATGCCCCGCTTCCCTCCCTGTCCCCTCCTTCCCTCCCTGCTCCCTTCCTCTCCTCCTCCTTCCTCCTTTTCCTACCTCTCTCGCATCTCTCCCTCCCTAGCATTCCTCCCGCCTTCTCTGAGACTAAAATGAAACAGAAATGAGCCCCACTTGCGTGGCCAGCACCATCACTAACTGCCGTGGACGCGCCGAGGCCTTCCCTACATCACCCTCTGCGTCTTTATGTGCACTTTTGAGTCACTCACACGATATACACCTGTGTCCTTCTTGCGTCCCGCTGAGCCTCGTGGTGAAATTGAACTCCCCTTGCGTCTGGTCCAAGCTCGGATTCTTCAGCCGCATCCCGGCCCCACACACGCCCTCCCGCCTGCGCAGACCCAGGCACGGTGTGCTGCTGTGAACCCAGAATACCCCGCCCATTTTTAGTGGGGTTTCATGTGTTTATCCGCTTAACGGCACAGGTGCCCTCTCGTGCCCCTCGGAAGTGAGGAGAGGACCTCCACAACCCATGCCAGTAGTTTTGTCTCTACATTGTGATTCGCTTTTGCTTTGCGGGGCAACGCTGGGAGCCCAAGGCCTGGCTGGCCCAGCCACGCTAGTGTGCTACCGCTGAGCTCTGTCCTCGGCTCTTTTCGTTTTGTTATTTTGAAACCAAGTCTTGCTAAGTTACCCAGGCTGGCCTTGAACGTGCCACCCTCCTGCCTCAGCCTCCTGAGTAGCTGGGAGTAGAGGTGTGTACCACCATGCCTGGCTTTCTACAGTGTGTTTTGAAGACATCTTTCTTTGGTGCACATAACTCAGGTCTGTCTACTCCAATAGCATCTTTTTTTTTTTTTTTTTTTTTTTTTTTTTTGCGGTACCGGGGATTGAACTCAGGACCTCATGCTTGCCAGGCAGGCGCTTATGCCACTGAGCTAAATCCCTGGCCCTGCTCCGATAGCATCTTAAAGATGTGGATGGGCTGCATCATGGATGGCCAGCGTACTGTCTGTCACTGGCTACCTTGGCAGATTCTGATTTCTCCTTGCATCTGGGATCCCATGAGGGACACATGTCTCCCTGTGCACGACCCTGAGTGTCTCTCCAGGAGACCCCTCCAGAGAGGATGGGTGCCTCTCTCCAGGATGCACAAGGATGCCCAGAGTCCAGTCCTGGGCACGGGTCACACAACACAAGCATAGTCACCATCATGAGAGTTCATCACCTCGTGTCAGAAATCTGCAGTGTGACACTCTTCCAAACCACGAGGCAAGGACAGCTGTGAGTGTGCTGTGGAGGAGAGGGCTGTGGACAGTGACCTGACTGCCCAAAGGATGGGTGCATGGAGAACAGGACAG
>PVLA01008115.1:0-93655 GCA_004027455.1 Hydrochoerus hydrochaeris
ATATGAACCCAACCAGGCCTTACCCGTCATGGGCCTGCAGGACAGCAATAGGTCCTGTGCCTGTCTTAGGCGGCCGGTGGTGTAACATATGTGTCCTAGTTGCCCGTCTCTGGCTGCCCGTAGGACAGCACCTGTCTTAGGTCAAGGACTCTTCATATGAACCCAACCAGGCCTTACCCGTCATGGGCCTGCAGGACAGCAATTGGTCCTGTGCCTGTCTTAGGCGGCTGGTGGCGTAACGTGTGTCCTAGTTGCCCGTCTCTGGCTGCCTGTCCAGTGTCTCAGGGCAGTTGTCTCACAGAAACCCCGCAAATCCTCCTCCATGAGCTCTCCCACCCAAAGCTCCCGCATAAACTCTCTCACACTACTCACAGAAGGCAAAACCCCACAACCAGTCCTCACAAAGGGGTTATCTAGAGGTCCTCCAGCAACCCCCCTGGAGTCTCCACCCTCGACTCCATATTGAGCATTACATAAAAACATACACATGTGAACTACACAAATTACAATTATCAGCACAAAACATTCCAAGATCCCCGCGCCCAATACCCACATGCGGTGTCCTTTTCCTGGAGAAGCGATACCTTGAAGTGCTCTCCTCCACCCATGGACCTTGTCACAAGGCATGAATGGATGGAAAAGGGCGCCGCAATGTGCATTACAGCTTGCCAAATGATTTGTCTGCATTTTGTTCTTGTACAGAGACTGCCTGAGGCTGAGATAAAGGCAGTGGACCAATTAACCTGGCAGAAGAAATTTCAAGGTAGTCTAATTTGAGGTGTGGCCACTGTCAGGAGCTCTTAGCCAGATCTATGTTGAGAATCAAGAGCCAAGAGCCCAGCAGGATGATTTAAAATGCTGCGAGTTTGGCCAGAAAGGAAGCTCCAGTAAAGCTGTGGACTTCAGAGATAGAGCTGAGGAGATTTCCATTGCTGAGAAGTAACCGGAAAATAGAAAAGATGGCCCGAGGGCATTACAAGAAAACAGCAAGTCTGTGCACTTTGCAGCCTAAAAACTGCAAAAGTGAAAGACTGCTTTGAGGAGAAAGCAGCAGAACACAAGGCTCCAGAATGGTGGTGGCATAGAAAATTTGTTCTCAAAATTGGAGGTAGAGTGTCCAGTGATCCAAGCACTTGATCCCCTATAGCTAAGAGAGAGGGAAGCCTGGATACTGCTCCAGCTGGCAGCAAACCTCGGCATCATCCACATGGTCTAAGGTGCTGGTCTTAGGTACATGAAGAATCCAAGAGTTATGGTATTGCAGAAAAGCCAATATGAAACTAAATGGAAGACTCCTTGCACTGAGGAGTTAGAAAGCAACTTTTTATTACACTAGTGGGCTGTTGGGAATCAGTTCCAAATCACCAGCCACAAGTCAGCTCAGAGTTCAGTTTAAATACATTTTGCAAGCAGGAAATACAAGGCTGATGGCAGGTGATTACATGATTGATTACATGGATTAAGTCATATGTTGTCAAGCAAGCTCATTTTAAGTAGATTTAATTAAAAGTAATTGTTTATACTAAGGTAGGAACATTCTGAGGGGAGGGGAGGGGGTTTGAGCAGAGCAAGTATAATGTAATGGGTCCTTGCCTGGGCCAGTCTGTCCCAGACATGAAGTCCTTGAAGCAAGTTGGAAAAATTATATATATTTTTTCTAAGTGGGAAAAATACAAGCATTATAGCTGGACACAATCAGGCCAACCCAGTGCATTGTATAGGATTCACGGTCAAGGCCAACTGAGCTTAGCACGCTGACTATGTGATGGGCAGCATGAGCATATCACAGGCCACTAATTGATTTTTACCTTTTGCTATAAATTGTCTATAAGTTTGTATTCTACAGTTTTGCTCTTACAAGATGTTAACAGAAAGCAGAGCAACAATGTCAAAGAGCTGTCACAAAATTGCCACCTCTGGACTCCTGCACCCCAGGGCCACTAGGAAGTAAAATGGGACATTGAACAGAAGTTGGCAAGCAGCACATGACAGTTGCCCCATGACCCAGGTGACTGCCCAGTGACTGAGGGTGGGTGGAGAATGCAGTGTGTGTTTGCTGGACTAAGGGGGTGGAAGAGCAGGAGATCTCACCCAGTACCGGGAAGGCTCCTGTGTATTTGTGGGATTTTTTGCTTCATGTCTGCTGACCGGCTGACTGTGGATGACAGTGAAATGCAAAGGGAGGTGATGACAGTGTTAGTTCAGGTCAGCATCTTACACTGAATAAATATGCCCTGTATCAATGAGAACATCACACAGTCGATAATGCATTACACTGAAACAAAGCCTAACTCTGGGAGCCCACACTGCATCCTAGCATTAGCACACTTTTTATTTTGGACAATTTTACATTCTCAGAAAACTACAAAGGTAGCACATGGTTTTCTGGCCTACCCTCACTGGCGTCTCCCTCTAGTAACAGTAGATCATGGCTGTGGTCCATTCCCCAACCCTAAGAAATTAGCCCTAGTACACTTCTATAAACCAAATTCCACACTTTATTTGAGCTCCAGCAGATTTCCCACAGGAGTTCCTCCTCCTCCAGGAACTCATTTAGTCTTCCACTTCTCAGCCTTTCCTTGTTTGTCCCAAATGACCTTAAATAGCCTTTTAGAAGAGGGAAGAGGGCGCTCTGAAGTGGCTAAGGCCAGGGACAGTGAGTCTAGGTCCCTTATTTGCATACCCAGCATTCATAGTGAGCTTTCTGCCTTGCCCCTCACTAACCCAGCTCTGCAGCTTCTGCCACACTCTCTCCTCTGCCACTTCTCAATCCAGGAGGGCTCCCCGCTGCGTACTGAGCCCTGTGCTGCAGCACTCAGGCCTGTTGAAATATGGGCTTCACCTCAACTTGGGGCTTACAGTGCCTGGGCTCATGGGGTTAGGGAGAACTTGGTACAGGTGTGGTGCCTTCCTGCTACACCACATGGGGGCCACATGACAGTACATGATGGCATTTGCGGCTTTGCGAAAGGAGGAGACTCTGTCCAGGGACCCTGCTCTCTGAGGTGGCAGGAAGCCCCATCTACCCTTTTCCCACATCCAGGGTCAGGAGCTGGATGGACCTGGGCGCCCTGGAAGTCCTTGGCCTCAGGCCTATTGTCAGAGCACACAGACGGTGCCTGCAGGTCCTTCTCCCTGACACAAGTCCCCCAGCTCGTGCTCTGTGCTTCAGAAATCAGTTCCTGTGCCCAGGTCACTTCTGAATGGAGATACTGGGACAAGTGGCACATGTGCCTTTCAGAATTATTCAACAGTGGAGAATGAAGAATTTCACTGTCTTCTCCCCACATTGAATTGTTCAATCCTTCATGTACATCACAGGCTCGCGCCCACCTATCTAACACACTGGGTGATAACCCAACACTACATTACACACAGGAGCCAAAACATGAGACACTTTCCTTGCTGAGCCTGGCTTCACTTCTCTTTTTGAACATGGACCATCCCACCTCTCCATCCTGCAGCCTCAGGGAAATCCCTCTCTGCCTTTGGTTATAACGAGAAAGTCTGAGTTTTTCCACCTTTCCCCCATGCAGGCTCACTGCACAGGCTCACTGCACGTCCCAGATGACTGAGCCCCCCTCTCTCTTACACATAGTGCACCCCACTGCCTGACAGTCAGAAATAGACACTAATCCCCTTGCCCTAAAATGTCCTCTGCCTCCTTCCTGCCATGGTCACACATCTTCTCTTTTTCTGTTTCATAATAATTTAAATTTCTTCCTACCACACTGTGGCAATCATCTACCCATGTATCTCTAAGTCTCTGGCTCTGGATTCTTCCTCATTTTCAGAAAACCCACTGACCCTCCAAGACCTCAGTTCTCAGAGTTTTCTGCCAACTAAAGCCATCTGAGAGCATCAGGGACATAGAACCATGAACTCTGCGATGGCCAGAGACCTGCATTCAGTACTTCACCACAATCCCAGGGGCTGACATGCATCTTAGGGACTGAAGAGTATCTCATGAAGACACATTGGCCACCAGTTTCCCTAGGAGTCTCCTGGGATTCCCTCCACCCCACTTGGAGGGAATCCCTGTTTCAGTCAATGTTGTGTTCCTGTGAGATCTCAAGGGAAGGCATGTATTATGTTCATCTCTGTATCCTCACATGTACCATAGGCCTTCTCCTGCCACCCCCTAAACCAGTACCACATACCTGTGTGGCCACAGTCACAGTCCAGGGTGACAAAGAAATCTGTCTTAGTCACTTTTCCCCTTCTGGGTCACAATACTCAATACCCACAACATAAAAAGAGGTCTACTTTGGCTTATGGTTTCAGTGGGTTCATTCCATGGTCTATTGGTTCCCAAGGCAGAAAGAGCACTGTGGAGGAGCCTAGAGGAGGAAAGCTGCTCATGTCATGGTGGCCAGGAACCAGAGAAAGAAGGGAAGTATGGGGACTGGGATATATCCTTCCAGGTCAGGCCCCCAGTGACCATCTCTTCTGACCAGACCCCACTTTCTACTAGCGTGCTCAGCTCTGAATTCTGGTAGATGAATCTACTGAAAAGTACAATAAACACTGGAGACCAGTGACATTTGCGACCCAAGTCATCACAATACTAGTGATGGGTGGATGATGTGGCCTTAGGGGGACACATAGCGCTCATCAAAGAGAAAGAGGGACTGTGAGTGTGGCCCTCATGAGAATCTGAGTGTGACAGGCACCTGGAGAGGTAGTCAAGTGTTCACTGACTCCACACGTGTCCCAGGGCCCCACAGGTGCACTGCATGCTCAGGACCACAGGTCACAGATGTCACTACCCACCAGAGAAGACGTAGATGTGGCTGGGAGCACTGGATGGCACCAGAGAAGCCCGCCCTGGGCAGACACATTAGAGTCACAGCCACAGGCCCCTATGACTTCTCAGATCTATTAAAAGCTTCCACAGTTAAGAAGCAGTGCACCTGCCCATAGTCCAAGGCTGGCCCCAGGAGCTGACCTCCTCCTCAGAGCATGCGAGTGTGAGTGTGCCCATGAGAGGACATGGACGCAGGTGCACGTGTCCAGAGAGGAACTGCACTCTGAAGCAACACAGACAGAAATGAAAGCGACACAGCATCACACTGGAGGACAGTCTGTCCTCCCCAAAGGCTGGGAGTGGAGGAATCCTCTCTTCTCTTTTCCTCCCCTACAGATGCTTCCTGCTCCCTCAGCTCCCAACTGCTGGCTCCGGATGTGGGCAGAGGCTGCTCCCCTGACTTGGAATCAGGGACCCCTCCTACCCTCATCAGGATCCCTGCTCCATCTCAGGATTCTCTCCCGGGAGAGTCATTTATGCCCAGGTTGCTCTGGAGACTAAGCTTCAGAGAAGGACAAGGATGCTGAGGAGCACAGGTGTCGGGGCAGGAGCTGAGCTCTGAGCTCTGCCCTCGCCCTTGAGGAGTAGAAATACTTGGTTCCTTTGCAGGAAGTGGCAGCTGGGCGTGGGAGCTGGCCCTGGATGCAGAGGGAGCTTTTCCATTGCTTGGCCCAGTCCTCTGGTGTCCATCTTAGGTAAGAGGCCCTTCTGGTCTCCTCAGGGGAACCCCATTTTCAGAATGGGATGGGCGGATGGAGACGCAGAGTGAGAAAGGAAGGCAAGGAGTCAGAGGAGGAGAGAGTAGTGGGGGAAGTGGTGGTTTGACTGTGAAATATTAAACTGAATTAAATTTAAACTTTAAGAAAACAGTGCTCCGTGAAGCTGGACAGCCATGCAAGATGGTATTTATTTCTAGGTTGTGTCAAGTCCCACTTTTTTTTTTCCTTATCTCGTATCCCTAACAGATCTCCGAACTATGCTGGCGTTTGTTGGCAAAAGGAGCCAACCTCAACATTTCCAGCTGGCATGACCATGAGTCACTCCTCCCTCTGAGGGCTCAGTTAATGTCACCATGAGAGCCTCTAATTTTCCTCCATATTTATCATTGGGAAATAAAAAGTGTTTACTTACTCTGCATGACAAAGGATAGAGTCCGTTGATAACGAAAATGATAAGATTAACAAGCACAATCTCCCTGTCAAATGCAGTCAGTATTCCATCATCCGCCTCATGGGGGACATGGCCCTGCCCTGTGGCCAGCAGGGTATGGGTCAGAACCGCCTTGCAAGCCCTCCTCTGCCACTGATGCAGAAAACAAGGGGAGTTTTTCCTTGTCCGTGCTAAGCTAAAGGTCAAAGACTATTGTTACAGTAAAAGGAGACACAAAAAGAAATGGAAAAATACAGCTGACAAGCACAGTGTGGTGAAATCTGTAAACTATTTGCATTTCTCAAGACAGGACACAGAGTTTAGGGCAGCATGAAGAATGGCATCTAGCAGACAAGCTAAAAATGTGCTGTAGATTCTCTAACTTTTCAGAAGGCATGCACACACATACACACACACCCCATATACTAAAAAAGAAAGGGAAGAGAGGGAGGGAGAGGGGAAAAATTCAGTCAGTCTGTATTTAATCAAGGGAAATAAAGAGCATATTGAAAACAAAAGTCTAAAAACCTAAGCTATTAATATTGTCTTGGGGCTGGGGATTTAGCTCAGTGGCATAAGTGCCTTCCTGGAAAGCGTGAGGTCGTGAGTTTGATCCCCAGTACAAAAAAAGAAAGAAAGAAAGAAAGAAAGAAAGAAAGAAAGAAAGAAAGAAAGAAAGAGAGATTGTCTTGGTGACTTTTCCCTTATTGCTGGGACAAAATACTCGACACCCAAAATGAAGGAAGGAAATGATTATTTAGCTCACAGTCTGTGGAGGTTTCAGTCCATAATCAGCTGGCTCCAAGGCAGAGTGGCCTGACACAGGGGCAACACTTCCAGGGCAGAAGACAGCAAACGCAGCCAGAGCAAAAAAGGGCAGAGCAGGCCTCTTCTCCTCCCTTATATTGTACATAGGCCATGCCCCGCTCCAGGGCCAGTGTAGCCCCCAGCAAAATCTCCTTGTCCTGCTCTTACACAGGATGAGGATATTTACAAAGTAGGGGTCCTGGATCCCTGCTGAGTCTCTCAAATTAAACTTCTAAACTTCTCAAGTTGGCACAATGTATCAACCATAACAAATATCAAAAGACAAAATATACTGTTCACCCAGTACACTCAGATGGAATAGCAAGGCCAGAGGTAAAAAGAACACTTACTGGGAAAATCTCTGTCAGAGCGAGGTCTGCATGAGAGGGATGAGGACAAGAGGAATCACAGAACTGTGCCAGACAAACAGTAGAGAGAGATCCCCCAGAGCTCCACATGACGGATCGGAAAGGGAAAGCTACAGCAGAAAGTGACAACCAAGCCGGTGCAGAAGCAAGGGTGCAATGACAACACAACCACATTTCACGTGGCCGATAAGGAGTTAAAACCCATAGAGCGTGAGCACCAGGTGCTTCAATAATAACCAACGAAAGCCTAAGCTGTGCGAGGGTAACAGACCCCAGGGTCCATCCAGCGGATCCACGCTGAGAAGGGGGTGGACCTGCAGGTCAGGCTGCGAATCTTTGCCGCTGTCCAGGTCTCGCTCCAGCCCATGGGTGCAGCTAAGGATTCGCATCTGAGCCATCCCAGGGGTGCTGGGACTGAGGTCACCCTGGGAGAATGTGAGGTGGAGGAGAGAAATAATCAGTGAAACTCAACTGATGGACCCGTGTCAGATGCAAGAGGGACCACTTATCTGGCCATAGAAAATTCCTGAAGAAGTTAAAAAACGTAGAACATGTGAAATCAAGCTCACATTCCAAGCAATAAAGACAAAATGACAGACAGAGTCTATTGGAAACAGCATATAAAACACATGGAGTTTGCCAAACCTGCTTGCAAGACATTTTGAGCCTCAAACTGTTACACTGATAGATGGAATGTAACAATAATGCAGCAAAGGAAAGAAAACCCTGAAACAGCATGCAAGGTTATAGTATCCCAGGGAGAAGCCTTGGGGAGAAAAGCTTACCTTTCTGCTCTGGGCTTTTCTGTGCTTTCTGAATTCTCTAACTATATGCATGATTTTTTTTTTAAGCACATGGACGACTTCATTTGGCTGATAAGATGGAGGTCTTGCTTTGCTTTTTTTTTTCAGTCTCTTATCAAATATTAAATTCTGTCAACAAAGAAAGGATACATAGTATGTTCATCTCTTGTAAGTTAATGCTGGAGAAAAACATCAGATGCCTAAAATTTACTCAGAGCTTCTTCTAGCTCATGTGACACAGGTGTGACATGAGTGGGTCAGTCAGGGCTCCCTGCGGCCTCTCCCCACTGGCTCAGGTGCTCCCTGCCTCACCCATGGGTGAGGCTCCCTCTACAAGCCTAGTGTAATGCTGCCCATGCCAGTGACTGATTCCTGGCTGAGTTTTCCTGTAGTTATAGCTCAATGCCTTAGATGGCCATAAGGGACACACATACAGCACTTAGCTCACGGGGCCCAGGCCTCACCCTAACCCTAACCTTCCTTACTTCAGACCCTCTGAGCAGGACGCCACACTGGGTCAGCTGTGGGCCTGCTCCACCCAGGGCTGTAATGTCAGCTCAGGTCCTCTAGGGATGGGGTCATGACTGGGGTTCATGATGTGCCTGTGTCTTTCTCTGAGCTTGGATACTGAACTGGCTATTGACAATGCCATCGCTTATATTGTTTCATTTCTTTGGAGAATCCAAGAGAAAGATGTTTCAAGAGCTTAATATATATAATGTACTGGGAATTGAACTCAGGACCTTGTGCTTGCCAGGCAGGCACTTATACAGCTGAGCTATATATCCCCAGCCCTAAGAGCTTAAGTTCTTTGGGAAATGTTTGGCTTTCCTGATACCCAAGACTTTCAGATAAAAAAAACTGCAACTCACTTTTCCTTCCCTGCCTTGCGAAACTGAAAGGCTTAGTTCATGGTCAATGGAACAGATAAGCAGAGGACCCTTTTTTGGTACAATCTCTCTTCACTGCTCCCTTCGCTTATGTCTTGGTTATTTTTCTCTCGTTACTGGGACAAAACACCCAATACCCAAAATGAAGGAAGGAAAGGTTCATTTAGTTCACTGTTTGTGGAGGTTTCAGTCCATAATCAGCTGGCTCCAAGGCAGAATGATGTGGCACAGGGGCAATACCTCAAGGCAGCAGCCAGAGCAAACTGGGCAGAGCAAGCCTCTTTTCCTCCCTTACATTGTACACAGGCCACCTCCACCCTCCAGAGCAGGCATAGCACTGACAGTCTCCTTGCCCTCCTCTTGCACAGGATGAGGATACTTACAAAGTAAGACTACTGGCTCCCTGCTGAGTCTCTTAGTTAAACTCTGCTGCCTCTCTTAGTTAAGCTTCTAAATTCCTCAAATTGATACAGTGTATCAACCTTAACAATCCACTTCTTGTCAGCTTGGCAACCAGACACATTTCTTTAAAATCAGTTTCCAGATACAAAGGCATACTATTCTTATCATTTCACAATTTGAATATTATAACACACGTTCAGCAATCCTTAAGAACCAACAGTGTCTATCAATATTATATTACATTGGAATCATGACATTTTTTCCTTCATTCCCCCAAAGACTCATGCATATCCCTTTATGCAAAAGACATTTAGTCTATTTGAAAGAGTTGCCAAAGTCCTAACAGTTTCAGCATTGCTGCAAAGTCCATGTCCCAAGTCTCCTCTGAGATGTAAGGCAAACTCTTAGATGCAAGCCCCCATACAAATGAAAAGTTAAACACTTCAACATGCAAAAGCACAAGATAGACATTCCCATTCCAAAAAGTACCAACAGAGGGATACAAAGCATTGGGGCCAAAGCAAATCCAAAATCCTGCAGGGCAAATGTTATGTCCTGTAGTTGCTTGTCCAGAATCTGAAGCAGTCTGTGGCAAATTGTGAGCTCCAAGGGGCTTGTGTGGCTCCGCCCCTCCGGAACGTCTCATGGTTGTATCTCTGACAGCTCCTCTCTTAGGCCTGCTTTACTCTCTCTTCGCAGCTTTCCTTAGATGATCCACGTTCCTGGCTTTTCCAAACTTCCGGGGTCTCCACTGTACCTTTGGCTTCACACGCACAGCTTCACATGCTGACTGCCCTCTCAGGGGCAAAAGGCTTGGCCTCCCAGCCCTCTGAAATCAGGGCAGAAGCCTTTTTAACCTCAGAACTCTTATATTCTGTATGCACCTAAAACCAGCACCATATGGATGATGCTGAGGTCTGCTGCCAGCTGGAGCAGTAGCCAGGCTCTCCACTCTTTTGGCTGTAGGGGTTAAGTACTTGGATTACTGGGCACTCTGAATCCAATTCTGAGGATCAAATTTTCTATGCCATCACCATTCTGGAACATTGTGCTCTGTGGGTTTTTTCACTTTTGCAGTTTTGAGGCTGCAGAGGTTCCAGACTTGCTGCTTTTTGTAATGCCTTCAGACCATCTTTTCTATTCTGTTCCTTCTCAGCAATGGAGTTCTCCTCAGCTCTATCTTTGAAATCCACAGCTTTACTGAAGCTTCCTTTCTGGACAAACAACACAATCATCCTTCTGTGCTCTTTGCTCTTGATTCTCAACATAAGTCTGGTTAAAAGCCTCCAACAATAGCCATGCCATTGTCCCCAAATTAGTCTGCCTTGAAATTTCTTCTGTCAGATTAATTAGTCTGCCACCCTTAATCTTAGTCTCAGGCAAAGTCTCTGGAGAGGAGCAAAATGCAGACAAATGTTTTGCCAAGCTGTAACGCACATCATCTGGAGTCCAACAACCAATGTAGTCCTTCTTCCTAGCAGAAACCTCCTGAGCCTGGTCTTTACTAGCAGAATTTCTATCAGCCTTCTGGTTTTCTGAACTCTGACCAGCATCTTCCACATAGAATAGCTTTAGCTGTTCCAGCACTACTGTTCCAAAACTCTTCCCACAAGCCATTCACGAGCCATTCCCAAAGGCTCTTGAACCATGTGGTCAAGTGTAGTCATAGCAACATCCCCACTTCTCTGGTACCAAATTCTGTGTTGGGTACTTTCTTTGATTGCTGGGACAAAATACCTGACATCCAAAATGAAGGAAAGGAAGGTTTATTTCGCTCACAGTTTGTGGAGGTTTCAGATCATAATCAGTTGGCTCCAAGGCAGGGTGGCATGGCACAGGGGCAACACTTCAAGGCAGCATCCAGAAAAACCAGTAAGGCAAAAGGAACAGAACAAGCCCCTTTTCCTCCTTTGTATTGTACCCAGGCCACTCCCCTCTCCAGGGCTGGTATAGCACTCACAAAATCTCTGTGCTCTCCTCTTGCACAGGATGAGATATTTACAAAGTAAGGACCCTGGCTCCCTGCTGAGTCTCTTAGTTAAACTTCTAAACTTCTCAAGTTGACACAATGTATCAACCATAACACTTTACTGCTACCACCAAAAATAAAAGACTCAATTCTTTTTTCCACTACTGAGAATTGAACCTTGGGCCTTTGCACTGAGCTACATCTCCAGCCCATCTTTATTTTGAGATAATGTCTCACTAAGTTGCCCAAGGCCAAGCTCAACCATTTGAGCCTTCTGCCTCAGCCTCCCAGGGTGCTGGGATTGCAGATATGTACCTTTACATCCAGCTAAGACTTGATATTTTTAAAAATTTATTTGAATAATACCATTGTTTATATTTTTGTTGTTATTATGGTTTGATTATTTCTTTGGGGGATGTAGATAGCATAAATAAATTGACAAATAAATAAGTAGATCCTTCTAATTAATCATAAAGGCAGGAAAAAAAGAATTGGCCTCACCATTGATTTTTCTTATTGATGGAGTAGAGAGCAGGTTTTAAAAACCACTTTCTGAAAAATTTTAGCAACCCAGCCCTCTCTGAGAATCAGAGAGGAGAATCAGTCTACAAACTTCTCTCTGCTATAAACATTGCAGGGACGCTTCTGAATTACAGCCTGGGATTTGTCACCGAGACTTCCTTCATGGGTGGTCTACAGGAACCGTTTAGCTGAAGAAACATCCCAGTACAGTCTGGCGGGAAGCAAGTTCGAATTCATACCTTACCCAACAAAAGCAGCAGTTATGTCTTCAAGACGCGGGAGTGTCACCCACGCCTGCGAGCGCGCGCTTGGCTAGGTCCCAGTCGCAGCCACAGAGGAGAAGAGGGGGTTTCCGCAGCAGACCCTACAGGGTTGCTTTCTGCCTGTGTTTGCCAAAATCAAGCTGAGAAAGGGACTGGAAAGGAACATGCAGGCTCACACACGAAGAAACGTCACTTGGTCTAGACAGCGTGAGACTCGATCCTCGGGCTGTGCGGTGTCTCTTGCCCTGCAGACTTAGCCCCGTGGGACGCGGTGCCTGCTCCGAGGCCATGGATGCTCTGAGGCTGCAGGAAAACGCACGTCCCCTGCCTGAGCCAGCACTTGGGAAGTGTCCTGCGAATGCTGTGTGGAGGACGGTAGAGAAATTTAACAGAATAAGCAAAGCTCCCATCAACAGCATGTGAACATTGCCATCAATGAACTGCCCAAGCCCACTCCATGCCCAGACCTGTGTTTTGTTTTCCTCCAGATTTTCCCCAGATCTGTTGCCTTAAAAAGATGGTTTTCTTTATCTCAAATAAGGCATAAAACTGGTTGTAAGTCTTGTTTTGTTTTGCTCTTTGCCTTGCTTTTGCACTGAACTGCAGCCCAACTGGCCACCCCGACCTTTTTTCTTTTCTTTTCTTTTGGAGACAGAATCTGTTTACATTGCTCAGGCTGCCCTCGAGATCACAGTGATCCTCCTGCCTCAGCCTCCTGAGTGCTGCGATTATAGGCATGTGCCACCAAACCCTGTCCCTAGTCCTTTTTAAAAAACTTTTTTAAATTTTGGGACAATGTCTCACAAAGTTACCCAGGCTAGACTTGGGCTTGTAATCCCCCTGCCTCAGCCTTAGCAGAGTGCTGGGATTGCAAGTGTGTGTCAGTGCACCCTGCTTTGTGAACGTATTGACCAAGAGTGGGCTTGGGGTTGCCTGCTGTTGCCCTGGGGACAGAACCCTTCCATTTTTTGGTTGCGTTGAGGTTCCATTCCTGTTTCTGAGAAATGAAAGCTCAAGAGATAGATTTTGAGTTCATCACATAATTTTTCAATTTTTTTAAAAAGTCCTATTTATTCCTTTTGACAAATTCCAGTTATATACCAAAAACATGCTGACACCGAAATCAACTTGATTTCATAAGAATGTATTTCTAATATAATGCTAGATCTGAGATGTAGGTCTTTTAGTTATGATTTTCACCTTTGTATTCATACATGAAATTGACTTCTATTTTTCTTTTTCTCCCAATGTTTTCTTGGATTTCACTGTCAGCTCATAGTCTCATTACATGCCTAGTTCTGGAGTTATTTGTTATGTGACGAATTTATTTATTCCTTGAAAATTAGGTAAAACTTTTCTCTAAGACATCTGGATATGAGACCATTAGACATGCTAGATTTTGACACCTTTCGGGTTTCTACTGTGATGGGTGTTCTCATTTTTTGAATTGTTTTTGGTCATATTGGTAATTTGTAATTTCCCAAAAAGCCTTCAAGTCTTCTAGAGTTTAAAATGCTTTGGGTGAAATCTACCGGTAATGCTTGCCATGAAAATCTTCGTATCTTCCACAGCTTTGGATCTGTGTCTCGTATATGGTTCTCGACATTTTTCCTGGAGAGACTTACAAGAGACTGATGATTGGTTTTTTTCCTTGAGGTAGGGTTGGTTGTATTTACTTATCTTACCGTTTACTTACATAAGCATATTTGTTTGGATTCGAGTCAGTTAATGACTTCTCTGGAGTTTACAAATTTGTTCCTCAAACTTCCTTTGGTTCATTTCAGTGTACATTTTCTACATTCTTGAATAACTTTTAGTGAATATATTTTTAAACATGTTCTCTTTTCTTGGAAACATTCAAGTCTATGGAATTTCTTGTTTTGTTTGTTACTATAATTTTGGACCCATATAAAGAGTTCTCATTGTCTTTAACATCTAAAGAAGGCATAGTTTTAATTTCAAGTTTGGCCTAAGGACCGGTTTTCAGTCATTACTGTTTTTAGTTTCAGGTGGTTACACTGGCGACTGGGGAGGGGCTGGGTGAGTGTTGTTTTTCATTTCCAGCTGCACTGGGTGAGGGTCTCCTGAAAAACAGAACCAGCAGGATGGAGGACAGAGAAAGCCCAGGTTGTGAAGCTGAGGCTCGAAAGCCGAAGACCGGGGTGGATGGTGTTGGGGGGCAGCTCAGCACTCAGGCAGTCACGGGGGAGACACCCACATCCGGGCCCTGGCTGTGCCTTTGTGCTCCTGACTGCAGACTGGGGATGCCTGGCCCAGGTGGACAGCACATGGGCTTCATTCAGGTGACCAAGTCGAGCCCTGGCATCGACCAGAAATCTCTTGCCCACACTCAGGATGGTAAGTGACTCTGGGCACAGTAGGCACAAGATTAACCATCACATTGGCCTCGTCACACCTGGTTAGATAACACACACTTTGGCAAGTTTTGTGTTCACAGGTTTGACTGGCATTTCCCTTGGTTTAAAGCACAGTCAGTTCTGCCAGCATTTCATGAGTGTAAACCACATGTCTTCGCCTAAGTGCAGCTGCCCAGTGAAGTGTGTCCATGTGGTTCTTAATGGCTTTGTGTGTTTTTATTGACACTTAGCACATGTTTGGTCACAGCTGAAGGGTTTGCTACATATTGTGCCCGGATCATGGTTTCTGAGTCCCCTTGTGTTTACACTGACATTACACACATGCAGCAGCCTGCACATTTCAGAGCTTCCCTTTCCCCTGGAGGTTTGACCTCCAACCTTGAATGACACCTTGGGAAGCACCACCATCCGTGTTCCTGCAGTCATTTTGTGATATTTTCCTTTTCATCCTTTTACTTTCTTTGTCCAATTTCTGTATTAATTTTCTGTTACTGTCATATAGTGCCTGAGTCTGAGGGCTTTGTAAAGAAAAGAGGTCTATTTTGCTCATAATTTTGGAGGTTAAATGTCCAGGCACAGCACAGTGGAAGCTCTGGTGAGAGTTCCCTGGTTATCATGAGGTCCTGCAGAGAGCCTCATGGTAGCGCTAAGAGGGTGTTCACAGAGTAGCTGGGGCTCAGGCTCACTCTTGTGAGAACCAAACAGCAACCCAGGGTGCTCCATTAATGCATCCCAACGACGATGCCTGCGGTGACCTCCACAAAGCTCCACCTCCAACACCAGCACACTGGGCCCAACTTCCAACACAGGAACCCTGGAAGCCACACATTCAATCTAAAGCATGGCAATTTCTAGCCCTTTTACCTTCTAAGAAAATCATTTAGTACTTAGGTGCAAAGTTCTGGAGTCTGATTATTTCATTCCCTGGCATTAGGGTAAATAAACCAAGGCCTACGTGAGACCACTGAGGCAGGCAAAGTTGAATCAACTGGCGAGGACTTTATTACAGACCAGGTGTGCTTGGGCCAAGGGCGAAAAGACCATTGGCCTTGAGCAAGGGATAAGGATGTGTTTTTATAGGAGAGTGTAGGTAGGGGAGGGAGGTATTGCTAAGAGGGAGGTGCAGAATTTTGGATCTCTGAGTAGCGGGGTAAGGCTGGGTGATAGGGTTGGGCATGGGGTGCTGGCAGGCACAGCATGGGTCTTGAGATTTCTCATGGAATCAGCATTCTGCAGGTTGAACTGTGTGGGGCAGCTGTGGCTTCCTGCTGCACGCCAAGCTTCTATCTGAATAATAGATCCCCTTGAAGAGTTTTTTTCCTCTCCTAGTTGGGTGGGGTCCAGTTCAGAGACCTGATGCCTGGTCCACTGGCAGCAGGTCCGTCCCTCCGCTTCCTGCATGAAGCAGTGTGTGCTTGTGTGTGTGGGGAATGCCCAGTGTATGGCAAGCACCCAACAGGCCTTCCCTGTGCTACTTTTGACTACTGTCATCTTCTTTTATACTGTAAATAACAAGACATGTGTCATAAACAGCGAAGCATTCTGCTCTGACTCTAAGATATAATCCAATCATCTATTTATTTCAATAAGGTGAACTAAAACCCATGTAAATTGATTTCCACTCTATTGAAGCTTCTCTTTTTGTTACATTTTCTCCTAATTCTGATTTCTATTTCATTTTTTCCTTTGCTGATTTTGGGTTTCCATTCTTCATCTGCTTTTTTATTTTATTGAATTGTTTTATTGGGGCTCAATGTATCTGCTGAGGGAAGGGCCTTTTTGGAGTGGGCGGTGTATATGACTGGTGACAGGCAACTGGTCAGCCTCCCAGGTGCCATGCACTGAGCTGCATATGACAGGGACATGCACAGGAGTAAGAGTGACATTTGTTCCAGGTAGTTTACCCCCTAGTTGAGAGATCATGGGAAAAAAACCAAAAAGCAGGAAGTAATGAGACCAGGTTTCTGCTAAGTGCTCTGAGCTTGGAAGAAAGATGAAGATGTGACAACTGTGCTCCCCACAGGAGGACCTCAGTGGCCACACAGGACCCCAGAGCAACCTCAGAACCCATGAGTCTGCGTGGTGGGGCAGGTGCTTCCATCCTGGGCTCTGGAACCAAGAAGTAAGATCTCCTGCCAAAACCAGCCGGAGGTCCATGTGCACCCAGAGTCCCCTATCGTGGCTCCTTGTCTCATCCTTGTCCTGAAGGGCAGCCTGTGGCCCTTCATTGTGGAGCGTTATTTAGCAGGAGCTTCCCACACACAGCTGTGGTCATGCTGAGGTAGATTCCTTCCTTTTCTAGTTCACGCAGGGCTATTTTCATCATGAAAAGACGTGGAGCTCTGTGGGAGTGTGTGTACATTGAATTCGAAGGCGGAGGGTCCCCCTTGCTCTGTGGATGGGGTACCTCCAACCTTTCCCATGCTGAGTCACTGCCTGTGCAGCAGTGACCCCGCTGGGTCACGGTGCACAGCCCTCCGTGTGCTGCTCTCGTGGCTTGCTATTATTCAGCAGAGGGTTTCCACCCGTCTTTACGAGGGATAGGGGTTGTAGGTCTCTTTTCTTCGAGTCTCTTCATCTGCCTTTGCAAAATGGCTTAGGTGTGTTCTCTCCTCTTCCGTTTCTTGGGAGAGTTTGAGGGGCTTCAGCATCGCTCGGGGAGATAGCAGCAGAGCCCTCTGGCTGTGCCTTTGCTTTGCTGGAGCAGGGTTGGGTTTCTGATTCACCTCTGAGCTGTTCACAGGTCGGATCCAGATTCTTTATCCCCCTGACCCAATTACGGTGGGCTTTTCTAGAAAGATGTCCATTTTATCAAATATGGTGGCATACCATTGTCCATTGTAGGCTTTTATCCAGTTTTTTAACACCTGTAAAAGCAGTTGCAATGTCCTCTAATTTATTTCTGCTTTTAGTTTCCTCAATCTTCTCTCTTTTCCTGTGTGATTTTATGAATCATTTTCCTATGCCCTACTTCATTTCCATTATCATTCACTTTAGTTTTTTTTTCTGCTGGCTTTGGCTTTAGTTTGTTCTTCTTTTTCTAGTTGTGAAAGATGTGTATTGTGGAGCTGAGAGCCTTATTCTTTTCTAATGTAAGCATTCGCAGCTATAAACATCTCAGGGGCTGCTTTTTCTGCATCCCACAAATTTCAATTTATTCTATTTTCACTTGCATCAGTCTGAGGATATTTTCCAGTTTCCCTTGTGATTTTTAATTTGATCTTTTGCTGATTTAAGCATGTGTGAAGTGTCTGCATGTGTGAAGTTTCCTGTTTTCCTTTTGCTTATTGATTTCTAGTTTCTTCCTGATGTGATCAGTAAAGATATTTTCCATTATTTACATTGTCTACAGTCTTTTAAGATGTTTTCTGAGCTGATCTGTGGTGCTTCCTGGGTAGCTTCCACGTGCACTTGAGAAACTGTGAGGAGCCTTTGCTGGGCGGCCTGTTCTGTTCACTGTGGTCCCCAATCTGCAATTTCACTTTTCCATTTCCTATTACCCACTTCAGCTGTGGCCTGAAAATGTTACTATCCTACAAAGCAGGAGACCCCATTCACACAGCTTTTATTATTGTACATGTTACAATCATCCTATTTTATTGTTAGTTATTGTTTTGATCTCTTAGTTGGTAATTAATTGGTAATTAGCTGTAAACATGCACAAATAGGAGAAAACATGGGATACAGAGAGAGATTCTGGCACTGCCCGTGGCTTTTGGCACCCAGGGGTCTCAGAATGCACGCTCCAGGGGGATGTTTTCTGCTCTGTGTCTTCAGGGCTCCTTGTCCTGCTTGGTTCCCAGTTCTGGCTGGTGAAGATGGCAACACCCAAGTCTTGCCCCAGGGTGTTAAACTGTCTACTTCTTCCTTCAGTTCTCTCTGTGTTTGTGTCACCCATTTTGGGGGCATGGTGTGTGTGTGTGTGTGTGTCTGTATACATTCCACAGAGCATAGGGCTGGGGGAAATGTGCATCACTTTAGGAGCTGAGAGGATGCGAGAGCCCCAGAGAGCACAGACCAGGAGAGCAGGAGAGGATGTGGGCTGTGTCCACAGGGCTTCTGGGTTGGGGAGCAGTGGCCTGAGGGAAATGAGACACCTCCTGAGTGTGTGCAAGTGTGCATGTGGCCTTGCATGTGGCTGTGAGTATGGCCGTGTGTGTGGCCATGGGTGTGGCATTTTCTTGAGAGCGAGGGCATGGCCCTCTGACAGAATTTCTTTAAAAAATGCGCAGAGCCTGCATTTCACATGTCGCTCAATGATTCTCTGAGGTTCCAAGCACGGGAAGCTCTTTCTCAGTACTGCCACCAGTGTGGTCCGTGGTCCGACCAGAGCAAGCCGTGTGCCACCATGGTAGTCAGGACCTGGCTCGGTGTCACAGCAGGTCTGTTTGTTCACATTCTTCTTACTTTGCAGCCCTCTCATGGTTTCCTCTCTCCCTCCCCTCTTTCATGGAATTTTATTAAGCATCAAATTAGCTTCGTCACTGAGAAACCCCACACATACCCCCGGCAGGCCACAGAGAGGCATGTGGCACCCTCTGCTCAAAGTCACCCATGCCATTGCCCTGAAGAAACACTGGTGGGGCCCTCGCACTGGTCGGGGTGGGGCAGGGGGACCCTGCCTTCTCTAAGACCAGGACTCTGGAGAAGCGGTTCCTTTGGGCAATGACTGGGGGCCACAGCAGGGGAGGAGGTCAGGAAGTTAAGGAGGGGAGGAAGGAACCAGGTCCCCTGTGAGCAGGTCAGGGCTGCAGGCAGCTGGAGCCCAGGCCCCCGTGACCTCGAGAGCTGGTGGCACTTGTGGCACAGCTGCTGTTTAGGGCATGAGGAAGTGGTGGCCACATTTGCCCACTGTTCCCAGCCACAGAGCACTGTAGTTTGGATCTGAAATGTTCCTGGAGGACAGGTGTCAAAGGCTTAGTCCTTGACAGGGTGGACCTGGGAAACATGGGGCCCAGCAGTGGGCCTGGTGGTGCTCTCGGGTCACTGGGGACCCAACCTTGGAGGGTGTGGTGGGGCCTGACCCCTCCTCTTCCTTGCTCCCACCAAAGTGTGCTGTCTCCCCACAGGCCCAAAAGCAATGAACTCTGGACAGCCTGGCCTGAACAAACCCTCCACAAAATAAACCTTTTCATTTGGTAAGTTGATTGTCTTAAGTATTTTGTTATGGTAATAGAAGATGATGAGAGGTGCTATTGAAATATACTGATTCCTCAGCATTTCTGACCCTGAAGCTAAGTGTCCAATGCACTGTGTGCATAACTAATGGGTACTAATTTAACGAGAGGGTATCTCGGATCCCACAGTTAGAGCCCTCAGGTCCTGGGAGGATGCAGCTGGTGGGATGTGTGCCAGGCTCTCCTGCTTCCTGGGAGGGTGACGAGAGCCCCCTCTTCCTTTGCAGGTCTCCAGACTGGTTCCTGGGAGCCAGGGAGTAGGACAGACCATGATTTAGCAAATAAAAAACCTCCCAGTTGGTGACCTTTTCTGTTGGCCAAAGGCATTTACAAGAGGATCAATTGCTGTTCAAAGGAAAGATCAAATTTCTGCTAACCTTACTGTGTAGCTTTGCATATGATCCAGTGAATCCGTTCTTAAAGTAATAAAATGTCTCCGGATATTCTGATCCCTGCCAATTTGGTCTGCATGAACCTTGTAAAATGTACTGAGAAGACCATAAAGAAAGACCTGGCCAGGGGTCACAGCCCCGATGCCCAGACCCAGTCAAATATGGTGCCTGCTTCAAACACAGAGCCCAGAGGGAGAAGGAACTCAGTCCCCTGTCAGGGTAGTCATGGGTCCGCTTGAGGTCATCCAGGGATCTGAGCCCAGCCGGGAAATTTTGCCTGGGAACAGGATATTCACAAGCCCTCTGGGTGCCTCTGCAAGGTGGTCGTTAATTTCAGAGGCAGTGGGGAGCTTGACAGCATGGCATCGACCAAGCAAACAAAGTCAGCACCACCAGGAAGGGACTGTTGTTCATCATGCACCTCGGTGATGCGTGTGCCATGCCACTGCGCTGCCTGAGTCCCACCCACAGCACATGACCTCCCCAGTCCATAGGAAGCATCCAGGGTCCCGGGCATGAGGGCATTCCAAAAACATCACTGAGTCAATTGATAAAACCAAATTTCTGTCAATAGTTTCAAATAATCTATGAATGTTAATTCCAGGTTCTTATCATTATCCTGGGTTAAGTGAGAGCATGTCCTTGTTTTTAGGAAATAGCTCTGAAGTATTTAAGAAGAAAAAGTAGAAAAAATTATAACCCCACCTGCAACTCACCCCCAAAAGACTTGAAATAAATTATAAACACCAAAATCACAGACGGTGAAAATGTGGGAGGATGTTAACTTTTGGGAAATCGGCTGAAGGGTGTGCAGGAAATTCTAATGTTATTCTTGCAAAGTTTTCTGTAAATCTAAGATTATTTCAAAATCTAGAAAGCATCTTTCACACATAAAATCATTGTCAGAAATTTTGGGAATTTCCAAAGCTTATGGTAGGTCAGCTTGTGACTGCATGCTGAGAGATGCCACATCAAAGAAATTTACACCCGTACAATGCCCAGGCCAGGCCAGCTGTTGATTGACACATCTTTTCCTGAGAGTTTCTGGGTCTCTTTACTCATACTGAGTTCTTTACATGGAGGTTTTTCTTCTTTTCAGTCTTTCTTTCTGTTCTGTCCTTTGGCAGAGATGCCCCCCTCTTGGATGAGATTTACGGAGCCCGTATTCATACAAACACCATCACTCCACAAAGAGCCCCATGCACATGGGCAGCCCCCTCCTGCCCCTCCAGGAGACCACTTATGAGAAGCTTCTACGACTGAGCCCACACAGACAGGACACAGATCTGTTGGTCCAAGGTATTGGTAGCCTGGGAAGTCCAGCCAGGTGGCTGCTCCCTGGAGCCCAGGGACACAGGTAGCACTGAGCTCCCTGGCTGAAAGCTCTCAACTTTGGAAATTGTGCAAGGTGAAAGCACCAAGTCTGAGTGCAGACAGCCACTCAACACACAGCACCCTGAAGGCCCTAGCCAGACTGCAGCATCTAGGCACAGGTGTGACCATTAGATCAGGTGCTTTTCTTCCCTTCAGGCACCAGGGAACAGCTCCAACTGGCTTGTACAGGTGGACCCTAACCAAGGAGCTCTTAAGTCATCACTGAGGGACTGATCTTACTTAGCTCTTAGATCTCTTCGTGGTCTGGGTAAGCTTTTGCCTCAATGGTAGGAAAAAGGCTGAAGCTTCTCCAGCCCTAGTTTCTTCATATCACCTTCCCCAGAGGGAAAAGACTCTTCTAGGACCTCAGAAGAGTTGTGGAATCCCTGACCAGCCCAGCAAAGTTCACTGCCCATCTCAATAACTGGCTTTGCCACTCTCAGCCCAAGGTGACCAACCTTATCTACAATTGATTATTGAGCTTGGAAAGAGAAATTGGGCTACATTGATGGGAGCTCAGAGAATGGAGACCAAGGTGTCCTGGGACCTTACCACACTATTACTTAGGTTCTTTCTCTGCAGGGGGCTGGAGGCTGGCACTGGGCAGCTCTGGTCGGCCAAGCTGGAGACAGGAATACACCTGTTCTGCTGAGGAGAAGCCCCCCAGGGTCCTGCCCCCTCTGGTCCAGCACAGGACCCGGACTCAAAAGTGTGCTGGGCATCCAGGGGCTCAACCGGGCACCTCAGCCAGCATAGGCTGCAGATGGGCACGGGAAACCCAAGTGCTGGCTTCTCACTGGCTGGATGCCTGAGACCCAGGCGCCTTCCCAGCTGCCTTCCCTCTGTGTGCTCGCCTAGGGAATGCACTGACCTCCTCAAGTTTCAAGGGATGCTGACCTCACCGTGGGGTTCCCCATACAGACTTTCCTCTCCCTGATCAGCTCAGCGTCCCCCTCCAAGTGCGTCACCCTGGAGATCAGGGCTCAGGGATGGATTTAGGTGCCACAGTCCTCTAAGATCTGTGAGCAGGTCTGTTAGATGCATGTCCTGCACTAACCCACACGGGCAGCAGTCTGGGTGTCACCCTGTGTGGGCGCAGGGCATGAAGATGACCAGCTGCATTGCCTTTGCCCGGAAAGTGCTGCCCCATGGGCTCAGCAGGGACATCTGTCCCTGGTGAAGGTAGCAGAGGGCTGGAAAGAACCAGAAGTCAGGGAAGGGCAGACCCGTGGCCCCTCTCCTGGAGCAGGGTCCCCTTCTGCCCTGGCTGTCAGAACTCCAGCTCCACAGCTTTGGGGCCAGGCTGCACTGTGCCCCGGACCCCCACCTGTGTCTTCAGCAGACACTGAGCGCTCCACACCAGCTTCCCGAATCTGAGGCCTCAACTCGGACCTGGCAGCACTGCCAGCTTCCTTGGGCATCCAGGCCTTGGGCAGTGTCTGTGGGCTCCTTTGACCTCTGTGATGGGGTGGGCCAGTTCCCTAGCAGACTCCCTGTCATCCCTCCACCCATCCACCGACCTATCAATTCGTCTGTCAAGCTACCTGTCTGTCCTGCCTGTTGCTTCTGCTTCTCCAGCACCCCCAACCAGCAGGACACCTCGTAAGACAGCCTTTCTTTATTCTACAAACCGCCAGCTATATCTACTTAAGCGAAAGAACTTAATTCCATTTTTGGTTAATATGGTAAGCATTTTTATTATTTAAAAGGTAATCTCATAAAGAAGAAACCAAAAGCCATTTGACTATCTGTGGTCCAGAGATAATGTTATCATCATGCAGTGAGCAAATGTCTTTGCAGATGTCTGCAGGTATTTTCATCCCATATATACAGATAAGTTTGTGGGGAATGTGGGGAACATGGCATTAGACATGACCTTCACTCTGTGTGATAGTGGTTTACTCAAAATCTCTCCGTTGTGAAATCCATGTCCATCCTCATAGTTTCTGGTCCCCACCTCAGTCTGTGGACTCCTTTGTCCCAGTTCCCTCTGTAGGGTGTCCGATGGTAGGTAGGTGGGTCTGTCCCACCCAGTGCCCTCCTGGTGGAAGGTCTGGAATCTGGCAGTCACTGTTGCTGGACATCAACTTGGCTGGATGGAGAGACATCCAGAGAACTGGCAGACATGACCAGGGACTGTGAAGGTGTTATCATAGACCAGTGGCCCCTGGGCAGGAGACTCGTGGGTGGGGAAAGCCCTCCTGAGTCAGGAGGGGCCCAGAGAGACTGATGGAGGGTGCAGGCCCATCTCTCCTCAGTGGATGCCTCTCTGCTGCAGTGCACGGCAGACCACAGGCCCTGCAGACTTTGAACGGGAGCCTGGTTGTGACCCTGTGGGGGGACCAGGCTGCATCACTGGCCCCTGAGCTCTGAGGCCCCAGCTCCTTGCTGGGGGTGGGGGTTGGCCTCCCATCAGGTGGGCTGAGCTAGTAAATCCCCTCTTGTGATGCTGTGTGTGCCATTCTCTGCTCCCCATGAGAACCCTGACTCCAGAAAACTCAGACAGGAGGTGGCACCTTCTGCATGCTGCCCTCCAGAGGTCCAACTCCCGGGAACCTGGTTTCCCATCACCCACGTCCACTGAGCATGAATCAGTCTCTGCCAGCATTGCCAATCTGGCTGTCAGACTCACTGTTTTTCTGAAACAGGTGAACATATTTTCCACAGACTTCTTGGCTGGACAGATGTAATTTTAAAAAGTAAGCACCAAAGTTATTGTGAAGAACAGACTCTGTAGAAACTGAAGAATCTTGAAAAATGAGCTCTGATCTGAAGTGAGTCCTACATTTTTCTGAGATAGCAAAGTCAGGAGCTGTGTCACTGCCTCTCATGTACCGGTCGGTGTCCTTCCTGTCCAGTGGCATGTGCTCTCTGTCCAGCCTCTGTGGTTCTGCCTCTAGGGGACCACAGGGCAGGTGAGGATGTCGCCTCTGTTGGGACCAGAATTTGGGGGCTGGCCACATCTCAGAAACCTCACTCCACCACCTACTAATTGGCATGAAGTTGGCTTCTTTTTACTCTTTAAAATATTATTTATCTTCTCAAATGCAGGGATTCAGGGAGAAAGAAATGTCATTCTCTGAACACGGAAATGAAGAGAACTTCCTTCTTCTCCAGAGTAAAACTGTGCCTGCATTTACGTGGCACCTTCCTATCCCTGTGTCTGTCCCTGCTGACTCTCCTCTGAAGTGGGAGAGGACAGGGCTGTGTTCCCGTGTCCTGGGTGGGGAAATGTCAGTCAGTGACCAGAGGCCTGGCCAGGCTGTGACATCTCAAGGTGCATCTGGGTCAGGACAGAGTCCTGATGAGCCCGGGCCCAGGCTTCTCCCACAGTCTGTGCGTGCAGAGGACCAATGCAGTGGTGCTGCCCATCACCCAGGCGCTGCAGCCCAGGCAGTGCCCAGGGGACTACAGTCTGGGGAGAAGCCGTCCTGGAGCCCCTCAACCCACAGCCGGTGCTGGGGAACCCTCTGCAGCTCAGGTTCAGGCAACAGGGAGGACCAAGTATTTCCTTCCTGGGAGAGGGGGTTGAAGCTGCACCCCTCTCTTTCTCCCACTATATTTCTCATCTATGTATTTTCACAATAAATGTAAATTAACTTATTGTTAAATAAATCATCTCCCAAGAGCTATAGAACTATTACTTAGCCTTTCTATTTAATAAAACACCCCGGGTACCAGAAATCAACTCTGCCTTCCTCCTGCTGTCAGTAAATATCTGCTGGGATGCTGGTCTAAAGGCATGATGCCCACAGGGGTGCAGGAGAAACACCTGCCACAAGGAACCTGCACCCCAGACAGGGAGAGATGCCAGGCAGGAGGAGTCTGCCTCCACCCATGTGGATAGCACCTTCTGTCAGGAGGAAGACGCTTTCCTGAGCAGATACAGGGCCAGAAATGCTGCGACCCCTCGGTGCATGGGGGAGAGTGTTTCCTCTTGTCAGAGAGCAAAGTCTCCTCCCAAGAATAAACAGGCCTGGACCTGGGCCCCAGGAAAGAAGGAAGCTTGATTTCTCCCCAGAGAGGACAGGTCGGGAGGACAGTGAGCCTGAGGCTGGCTCTGGCCCACACACCCCCAGCCAAGTGCTGGGTGAAGCCCCAGCCTGACCCTGGGACTCCCAGCATCCTAGATTTGTGCAGCCCACAGGTTCCTCACAGAGGTGAAAGTACTCAGCAATAGCACCCCAGCCACCACAGGGCACTGTGCTGGCAGACACGGACCCATAGGGATGCTCCATGAAACAGAGAGACTGAGGACACAGCAGGGCCTCAGTGGCTCCTTCACAGTGCTGGAGGTGGGCCCTGGACCATCCCAGCTGGAAATAAGCAGACCGCAGCCATCTCTACCCAGCGGGTGCGATTCAGTGATTATGCCAGACATCTGAGAGAGACGTCAAAAATCTGGGAATGATCCAATATTGAGTTATTATGCATGGAAGAGAAGTTAACAATAAAAATAACAGGCTTGCAAAACTGCTTAGCTCAGTGAAACGCAAATTAACCAAGTGCGTGGGGTCAAAGGGAGGACCAGATGATTCAGAGCTGCACAGGGCACTGCAGTGACTGCAGAGGGCACACGTGTCTTGCTGGGCACCTGGTGGGCCACCAGCATGGGTGACCACAGCATAACAGACCAGGGCTGTGGAAACTGCAGTGTGGGGAAGGAAACTACCAAAGTCCTACAAAACTATAACTTTCCAAAACTAATTCGTGAAGAAATGGGAAAAAAGAAAGAAAAATAAAAGCTCGAATTTTAATTTTATTTCACCATAAGTTTTTCACTTAGCACATGGGGCAAGTGGCCAGCAGGGCAAATTAGGACCAAGTTTCCTGATCCTTCTAGGAAAATGCACAGACTGGCTCACTGAAGCCGCGGCCTGGAAGTCAGCCCTGAGCAACTGGGGTGTTAGACAGCTTGGAGGAGACAGATGCTGCTGCACATGCTGTATGGCAGGTACTCTGGGAGGCTGAGGCAGGAGGACAGCAAGTTCATGCCTAACTGGGCAATGTAATGATTTAGTGAGACCCTGCCTCAAACTTTTTAGGGGCTGGGGATGTAGCTCAGTACAAAAGCCTCAGTCAGGTTCAGTCCCCAGTACTGGGAATTTTTTGGAGCTGGCAGGAGGCAAGGAGATGCTCGGAGACAAGTGTTCAGGTGTCCTTGTGGACACCATTGGCTCTGGGCTCAACGAGGCAAACCTGCAGGGGCTGACTGAACTGGATGCTCCCAGGCAGTGGCTCTCAGCAGGGGAATTCTCCCCCATCCCCTCCCCGAGGACACCCAGGAACATCTGGGGGCATTCGTAGATGTCCCAACCGTGTAGGGGAGTGCTGCCAGTGCCCTACATGGGGAGACTGGGAGGGACATGCTGACTACCCTGTGACACACAGAACCACTGCAGCTACTGTAACTGCCCCACAGGGTCACAGCACCCAGCCAAGGCAGCTGTCCAGAGTGACATGGGAGAATCCTGTTCTTCACGACATCCTCTGCAAGTGGTTCTCACTGCTGAGTGGTGGGGGTTAAAAATCTGTCCCATTTCCCAATACCCCTTGTGCCCCACTTACTATCAGCAGTGCCCAAGAGGCTGGGCCTGGACAATGTTCAGTCTCTGCTGATCCTAATGTGTTCTGTCATGACCAAAAGATGGATGCGCTCATGAGCACTGAGCCCCGGTCCCGGCAGAAGCCTCCATGTGGATGCCCTTCCCCGAGTGAACAGGGGCCAGCAGCCAGGGAGGGGAGAAGATGGGACTGCAGCTCCCAGCGTGTGGGGCAAAGGACGCCAAGTTAAATCCATGACTCATAAATGCACCATGAACCTGTCAAAGAGCTCATTTAACTCCTTCCTTAAGGAGGGAGCTAGTGAGGCACTAACAGTGGTATTGAGGAGAATCCAAACACCACATCTAAGTATTTGAATCAGAGAGGCTGAAATGAATCCACAAATAGATGCCTAACCCGCTTCACCCACAGGGAGAAGGGAGAATCCTTGTCCTCTGGCAATGTCATTTCCGCAGTGGTCAGTTTTATCTCAGGGCTCAAAGACAGTGGACACTGCAGAGCGGGCATGGGTAAATGGAAACACGTTGAGACATGCTTTCCACAAAAATCTCAGGAAGCTTCAGTGCACCTCACTGTCCTGCACAGTTTTCCCACCAGAGGTCCTGTGCTGCTGCTCAGGGGTGGCAGACGAGTTCCTAAGCACACGAGTGCAGTGAACAGGCCACAGGGCTGCTGACCCTGGTGCAGGGGACAGAGGCTGTGGAACGGAGGGGGACAGTGAGCCAGCCAGGAGGAGGTACACGGCGGATGGGAGCAGATGGGACTCCCTTCGGATTACCCGCGTCCTGGCAGACAGAGGAGGGAAAGCAAGTGAGTGCGAGGCTCCAGGGAGACAGAGTCAGAGGCATCAAAAGGCCACCGCAGTGAGACTGAGCACAATGGGAACAGGAGAGGCCCACCTGGGCCTCATAGAGCTCGTCAACTCTGGGACCAGAGCTGCAGCAGAGGGATCCATGCATAGATCGGTGGAACAGAGCAGAGAACTCTGGAAAAGACTGGAGGAAAGAGTCCCAGTGGGCTGTTTACACAAATGCAAAAGCCAATCAGCAGATAATAGGTGTTTCTGACAAACTGTGCTGGAGCCACTCAACACCCCTGGGCAAAAAGTGAACCCTCATAATCTAGTATAAATATTGTTAGAAAATATCAGCGGTCAAAATGTAAAAGGTAAAGTATTAAACTTTTAAAAGAAAACACAAATGTATTTTTAGGATCCAGGACAGGCAAAGGGTTGAGAGTTCTTAGAGTGGACATGAGAGGAAGGCACGCTGGCTAAACTGAATTTCAGCAGGACGAGAAAGCGCTTTTGTCCTTTCAGGATGTGCCACAGGCTGGAAATCAGACATTTACCAAGGACTAGTATCAACATACATAAAGATCTCTTAGAATTCAAGAGGAAAGAAAAAAAGTCAGTTAGAAAGTGGGAAAATGCATGAACACGTGTTCCTCCAGAGGATGGAGAGACAGGAAGCGAGCAGGGCTCAAGGTGTGCAACCTTCTTGAGGTGAGAACTGGAAAGAATGGCTTTCCCATCGTGGAAGAGGCGGCGCGGCTGCAGGGAGGTAGGCAGACGCCCCGTGTTCAGCCCGTGCTTCCTGCGGCCTGGGGCGATGCCACACTCAGCTCCGTCTCCTTTGGGGAAGGTGAAGGCTTCGCAGGTGGAATGAAGCCCAAGTGACAGTTAGCACTGGGGCAGGCTCGGCTGCAGCCACCTGTCCAGGAATGGTTTCCCCTTGTCCAGCTGCCCCATCCTTGGAAGAACAGGGAAGAGGGAGAGTATTGGCAGGAAGCTGAACCAGGGCTCTGGAGTCACAGCTGTCCTGCAGGAAAGGGGCGCCCAAGTGAAGATGCCCGCAGGGATGGGGCTCTATGTGACCAACAGAATGACAACATGAGTGAGTGGGGCAGGAGTGAGAAGCACAAAATAGATTCGGGGTGTGGTACAGGAATATGCACTCAGGGTCTTGGGAAGCACATGGGGTACAGGATGGAAGCCACTCTGCCCTGATGTGGAGTCTACCGGAGGACTACACCCCAGTGCTCCAGGGGAGAGGGGCAGGGAAATGCCCAAGAGATGAGGGCCATGGCAGCACAGCCTACTTCTTCCTGGACAGGGCTCATGGACCTCTCTTCTGACGCATTCTCTGGGGAAGCTGGTGCTCCATGTGCCAACATGAGCACCACCAGGGCTCAGGGTCAAGTGGTGTGTGCAGTGCGACACATGCCCTGGACAGCTGCCTGCGCAGAGGCGCAGAGACGTGGGGAGCGCTTCAGGGCCTGCATCCCTGCAGGTGGTTGGCAGGTGGTGAGGAGAGGGTGGGTTCTCTGGGCAGCAGGGTCCTCCAACCATACCCAGGGGAAGGAAAACCAGCCTGTGTGACCATAGCGTGTGCCAAAACGCCCTTGCAGGAGTCCCTTGGGGTGGGCCTTAGACCAGGTCTACACCAGGCAGCTATGCTGATCCTGCAGGATTCCCCACCCAAGGCCTCAGGCCACTGACACCATCCCACTGGGGACAAACAGAAGTCAGGTGGCCCACAGGCTCTAACAGCCTCTGGACTGTTAGAGTTCATGGGGCCAAGGGAGGGCACACATGTGCAGTGACGCCAGTGTTACCCAGGCACCCCAGGGCAGGAGGCTGTCGATGGCAGGCAGAGGACTGTGTGCAGCCTGGACCACTAGATGCCCCCGCAGGCCCATGGGGCAGCTTACGCTGCTGCCCCCTTTGGTGATGCCAGGCACAGCTAAGTGTGTTTTCCCCCACGGGCGTCACCAGGAGCCACAGCAGGCTCCACAGCTGCCTCTCACCAGGTGGCTCTGCATTAAGATACTTACCGACCATCCAGAATGGTCTGCTCTTCCCTTTTGCAGGAAGTCTTGCTGCCCTCGAGGGGCTCCTGCAACTAGAAAGTGCACAGGATAGCTGCGGGGTGGAGATGCTGAGGGTCCCTTGCCCATAGTGGGGTTTGGTTTGGACACTGAGCTCGGATCAGTACCAGGATGCTGGGGCCAACAAGACAATGGTCGAGGGGCAGCAGAGGCTATGGGCAGCGCCCTGGGCTGGCTGTAGTCCCTTCAGGCAACACCATGTTACCACGATCAGCAACAGAAAACACGAGGGCGTTTTTCTCAAGCTCTTTGTGAACTATGGCCAAAGCCTGGGAAATTTTAAACATGCACTGGGAGAGAGGCTTGGCTTCCTTCCACTGGGTGGTTTCCAGAAGGCTTGCTGGGCTCTCCGGGTCCCCTAGGAGATGGTGAGACCAAGGCAGGAGACCCGGTCGTGGCCCAGAGCCTCTCGGCTCTCATGACTCCCCACAGAGCCCCACGCCACACAGAGCCCCACGCCCTCCAAGCTCCCCACAACTCCCTGCCCACTGTCCTAGCTGTGCTCTGACACCCACGGGGGCTGTGTGCTCCCCTGAGCCTCTCCTCGATGATCTCCTTAGCAGCTCTGTGACCAGGGCCTCTTATCCCCAAGGGGTTGAGTGGGTCCCAGCAGGGCTGGATCAGGGGCCCCAGGGATTTGCTTCCATGCAACACAGATGTCTTGAGAAATGCAAAAGTGGGAAGTGTGAGATTCAGGTCATGACTATCTTTTTCTCTCAAAATCTCCCTTCTCTCTGCCCTCCCTGGTGGTGTTGGGGGCTGCAAAGGGACCTAGCAAGCCTGAGGCCCACGTCCTTCTGCCCACCTGCCCGCTTCTCCCCAGGGCTGTGCCTCACTCTGTCTGGGGCTCCAGTGCCCCCAAGGTCCCGTCCCTTTCACCTCCTCTCCCTGTCCCTCTGCTCTCTGTCTCTGCCTGGGCTGTTTCTTCCTCTTCCTCTCCCTCTCCCTCCCTTCTGGGGGGCTAAGGTTAACAGCCCTTCTGCTCCTCTGCAGGTGGCACTAACCCTCAGTGTCCCCTGCCCTCAGAAATGGAATAAAACTTTCCTGTTTAGGAGACATTTTTCTGAGAGGGATGGGGCGGGGGGGAGGTGGAGGACAAGGAAAGAGGAAGAAGGAAGAGGAGGAGAAGGAGAAAAAGGATGAGGAGGCACACAGCTCTCCCACTGGGAGCCCAGGACAGTGTGCACTCTGTGTCCTAAGTCCCTCTGTGCTGGTCCCTGCAGGGAACAAGAGATGTGCTAACAAGCCCGCATGCACACCAGGACAATGGAAACCCCCCCCTTTTCTCCTCACACCCACGAGAGGACAGAGGATCTGCTCCGGGAGCCCTTCCAGGCAGGAGGGAGCCTGAAGCAGGCTGGCCTGCATGGGGAAGGTCCACAGCTGGACACAGGGCACAGCACAGGGCATGGGGAGGGCCCGCAGGTGCTGGTGATGGTCGCAGTGTCCTGGACGCTCTCCAGGCCACTGCAGGGAGACCCCAGATGCTGGTCCATGGTTTGTCTTATTTTGGTGCAAATATTTTCGCATTTGCTAATCCTACAGAGTATTGTTTTATGGTCATAATTCCTAACCAAAAGACAGCCTTGTGTCCAAAGACCTCAGTTTGTTTTCTCCACATAAATTGCTTTGTTAAATTGTTTAGCATTTTTCAAATTTTTTTACCCACGTTGAAATACGATCACATTCACAGCCCAGGGCAGACCCAGGTGACCACTCAAAGGGGATGAGTGACCCATGAATGGGGGCTTTTCCTCTGCTCTGTTCCACTATGAGCCCCACTGGAGGGGCTGGGCTGTGTCTTAGCCTCAGGAGACTGGCAGGCGAGTCTTGTGGGGACCACATGGCTGGGAGGTACAGGGCTGCCCATCCCGACAGCCTGGTGGCCGAGCACTTCTGAATTCAGCCCTACCAAGGGAAGAGTCAGGCTCTCCTTTATTCCATGCATTTTATCATTCACTTATTAAATGTTTTGCTGTGCTGGCTCTAGAGCCTTGCACACCCGGGCGGGCGAGAGATCACCATCACGTTGCACACCCACTGGCTCTTTTTTATACAGCAGGGGAGTCGCTTCCAGCAAGAATCACCTCTGGGAAGCTGGCCAGGGCCACTGACATTCTCTGTGCTCCTTGGAGGTCGCTTCTGCTTCAGACACCTCCCATCCCTCAGGGTGTCACCCTTGGCTCTACCTCCTCACTGCTGTTCTCCCCTCAGTCACACCTCACCGTCACCAGCCCGTCCTCAAATGACCCTGTCCCTCTCTAGCACTCCCGCCTCAGAGTGCAGGGCGGTGGTAGGCAGAGGATGCAGGAAAACAGGAAACCTGCAAGATAGTAACCTTGGCTCCGAGAGGCTAGGACAAGTAGCGCTCTGCAGTGGCAGGGGCACAGGGCACCCGGCACGCAGCCGCCAGCCCTCCTCGTGGAGGAGAGCCCGGCACTGCTGTCCTCTGGAACACACAGCCAGGGCACCAAGAAGCAGACAGCCAGAGAAACTGAGGCAGCACCAGCAAACTGGGGAAGGGAAGCTTGAAGTAAACTGGCACACAGATGTTCCATCCCAGGCAGGCGCTCTGTGAGGAGACCTCCGCAGTGAGAGCCACCGTCCCCTGAAGGCTGCCCCTGAGGGGACCCCGGAGCCTTCACTCCTCCCTCCTCCCCTAAACCTGAACTCTGAACACTTGCGTGAGAGAACAAGAAGGAGAGGGTTCTGGCCCCGTTGATTTTATGAACCTGTTGTTATCCTATATCCAGACAGAGACAGTCTGAGGAAAAAACTCTTCCTCATCAAAACAGATACAATAAAAGAGACACTAACACACAGAATTTAGTGATCTGTAAAATTAATCACATGCCACCGCAACATGGGTTTTTGGTTCCAGGAATGTAGGGCTGACGCAGTATCCGCATTCACATCAATGTGACTCACCACACTGACAGACTCGTGAAGAAAAGCCACCCAGTTCCATTGATGTGGGGGGCATTCGACAAAATTCCACAGTGACGCATGATCAAACTCTCAGTAGCACAGGAGTTGGAAGCTCGTGCCCAGCTTGACAAAGATGACAGCAAAAGTGAGGTGCCCCCTGACCTCTTACTCCAGGGTTGGGGCCGAGGTCTGAGCTCCCCCCCATTCCTGAAGCCAACTCTGGCATTGCAGGTGAGCTTCCTGTCATCCATTGGGCAGAGCCTCTGCCCCCTGTTCCACCTTGACTGGCACAAGTGGAGGTAGAGGCCATTTCCATCTGGGCTCCGCCGGCACAGCTCCCGCCTAGGTCTTCCTTGCTGGTCCTGGCTCTAGCCCTGTCCTTGGACTGCAGAGGACAAGATTGTGTTGAGACTTTTGCTGGAACAATGCCTGCTGATGCTTCTCGGTGCCTGGAGTGCCTCAGGGTCCTTCTTCGGCCTCAAGGTCCCTCACCGGGGTGTCCCTCCTCTCCACTCTCGTCTCCTACGCATGACACCCAGTCACAGGTGGCCATCCCAGAGGGGTGGAGGAAAGCGTTTCTAGTCCATCTTGCCAGAAATGTATGCCTGGTATTTTGCAGTTTCTTGGCTCTGCTTTTCTCTGTCCTCTCACTACTTTCCTTCAGGCCCTTGTTCAGCCCTGGGTTCCCTGAGGACTGGTTGACATCTCTTCATCGTGTGTCCTCAGCACCCTCTGTCCTGTGACCTTTTCTCTGACTTCCCTGATTTGCAAAGCACTTTCAACTGACAGTGCACTTCAGACATTTTGTGGATGTCCCAATCAGTTCATGAGGCCTAGAGGTCCCAGCACCTGGCACCTGTTCTCTGGGCATCAGTGCTGCATCTGGGTGAGACAGCACAGGGGACCCAACCAGCTGCCACCTTGGGCACCTCTTCCTCCTCTGATGAAGACTTGATGCTATCCCAGGCCCCCATCACAACTCATTTGTGCTGATCATCCCCCAGTCTCCTCCTCCAACACCATAGACACAGGGACCTCCAGGGAGACCCTCTTTTTCCTGCATTCTGCTCTTTGGATTAAGCACAGCTCATACCAGAAGCGGGGAGCTAGGCTTTCTCTCTTGGAAGGCTCAGCTCCTCTCTCATTTGTACAGAATCACAAACTGCCCATGTCTGCTGGAGCCGGTGCCTGGATGCGGGATGCCCCCTGCGTGTGCTTGAAAACACATCAGCAACTAAAGATGAAAGCCACACTGTGCCTGCTCCCCAACGCCCTTCCTCCTGAGATAAAATGATTGTCTCTTCCCAGAAACAAATGACCTCATGGAAATGGCTTTTTTTTTTTTCAACACAAAAGCAGGCCCCATTAGGAGGTCTCCTGGGGTCCAAGGGGCCACATGGGCACTTTGCACTTGGGCTTCAGGGACCTGTTAGATATTAGGGGATCAGTTCCATTCTGATGTTAAAAATCACAGTCGGGCTCGTGGAGTGGACAGGTCCTGCCTCCCATGCTGACAGCCTTGTGCCTCAGTTTCCAACCCTGCAAAGCATGGCTGGCATCCCTTCCCTTCCCCGCTGGGCTCTTTGGGGGCTAAGGAAATGGGCCTGGGAAGTTCTGCGGGACAGAGACAGGCCTGGGCTGAGTGCCCACTGGTCACCTGGTATCTAACAGCTGTCCCCTGGCCCAAATTGTGAGGTGTGGGCGCCCCAAGGAAGCCCGAGCCTCACCCTCCCCTGTGCAGTGGCCCCAGGAACTCTGCCCCTCACATCATCCTTGGGTAGCTGCCCCCACAAAGGCTCCTCCCCTATTTCCTTCATTTTCTCCAAGTGAGTGTTTTTTTTTTCTTTAGTACTGGGAACTGAACCCAGGGTCTTTCCACCGAGCACCATACCCAGCCCTTCTTTATTTTTATTTCGAGGCAGGGTCTCCCTGAGTCACTCATTTGTGCAGACTGGGGTTGACCTTTTGGTCCTCCTGCCTCAGCCTCCCAGTGGGTGAGGTTACAGACCTGGATGGGTGTCCGTACCCAGATCAGCACTTGGGTGCTGTGTCTGGGGTGGCTCCCTTCTGTTCTTACCCCCATCCTGTGGCTCAGCCTTGGCATAGCTGCTCCCAGTATCCAGTGGGAAATGAATCAGTTTGCAGGGCCTGGGTGTATGGAGCCCTCCTCAGGGCCCGTCCTGGTGGGACTCTCTGCTACCATCCCATCCAGGCCCTCCGTCTCCTCCCTCACCACTTGCTCAAGGACACAGTGCTCCTGCTTGCTCAGCCCAGGGGCCCTGGGAAAAGACAGAGGTGGAGCCAGGGCTCCCCCACCGAGTTTGAGGACAGACCAGGACAGGGCTCAGGACAGCACCCCTGAATGGTTAACGCTGCAGGTCCCACAGTTTCCAGGAACACACCCAGGAAAAGGTGAGGCTGCCCACCACCCACATCCAGGACCAGCCTGCTTACATAAAGGCACCGGGTTATTTTCGTCAAGACAGCAGAGCGGCAGCTCCTTCCAAACAAATCCAGATGGGCCGAGGCTGCTTCTGTCAAAGGAACACACCCAGCTTGCAGGAAGTGTGCAGGGAAGCGCCTGCAGGGTGGTCTGAGCTGCTGGCCCTGGGTGAGGCCACAGCAGTTCGGCCAGGGCTCTGGACTCGGGCTGGATGTTCAGGACCCTAGGTGTAATGGGGTCGATTTCTCACACCAGAGAATAAAATCATAGCTTGCAGTGTGAGAAAGTGACCCTTGGGCCAATTCACAACCCTAAATCTCACAAGTCTTCTGAGGGGGTGCTTTCAAAAACAAGTTATCTTAAACTCCAGAGGAGGAGTGATATTAGTGATTGCCTGCACGACAAGGGATGCCATTTGTCATTTTACCAAACCGGTCACCTCGAGCGTGGGCACAAGCTCCTGCCATGTCATTTACCTGCTACCTCAGGGCTTCTGAATCTCACTCATGTTGTGGTCACAATGCAAAGGAAAAGGCATGTGTGAGCTGGGTGCAGGCGTGTGCACAATGTGTGCACATTACAGAGTCGTCAGGTCAGCACTTAGCACTCTAAGACCCCACACATTTGAATTTCTAATGCATAGCCTGTGTCGTGGCTCAGCGCAGTGACAGTGACCACTGGCCACAGGTTCAGCACCTGGTGCTATGCCCTCGGGGGACATCACTCCCTCCCAGCCTCTCACTGCTCGCTCCTCTTCCAGAGTTCAGTTTACCAGGGCCGCTGTGCCCAGATGCTCCCGTGAGCATGTGTGTGGCATTATGGAAGCAGGTGAGTGAGCCTGTGAGTTTCCAAGTGTGAAGATGTGTCAGCCTGAACTCGAGTGTGCCGGCAGGGTGCCCATGGAGAAGGGAGGTGCAGGCGTCACCAGTGCCACCTTCCTTCATCTTAAAGGAAGTGGCATCAGCCCGGAGCCGGAAGCTATAATCCCCAAAGGTTTTATGCAAGTTACAACTACACATTTCGAGTACTCTTGTAACTTTGATCAAAAACATCAGGCTTGGAAACCTGCTCTTGTGAGTTTTCCACTTAAGGTTAAATCTAAAGGATGTTTTCCCTGGAAATGAATAACTGTTTTTAAATCATAATTCTCATTTCATTCGTTCCATATCTGAGAACCCTCTGCTAAGAGAATGACAGGAACCAGATTGCATGTGGGACAATATTTATAAAAGAGAAGACAACTGCCAGAGCCGGGTGTCACAGCAGAGGCACTGGTGTCCTGTCCACTCTGAGGGCGTGGTCGCCTGGGGCACACAGAGCTTCCCTGGCAGCAGAGGGAGACAAAGGTGTCTGCTCCTGGGAGACATCTGTACCTGTGGGTGGTTTGAGAAGGTCACAGAAACAGAGAACAAGCAGAATTGTTACCACACCAGGAAATAAAAACAGAAAAAAATGCTCTGAAATTTGGGCAGAACTTTCATTTTATGGTTTTTTTCTGCATGCCTTGTATTACTTCAAACACTGGAAGTAAAATGTACTTTGGAACCAGCCAAGCACACACTCACACACATGTGCATGCAAGGCTTTCTGTGGTTGTGGCTCATGCTGCACCTCCAGCTCCAGGGACACCACTCGACACGTGACCCAAGGAGACATGAGGCTGCTGCCAGGGATTCGGATGTCAATAGACTGGGCAGTGGTGGACATTGCCCAGTGTGGGGCTTCATCTCCATCACAGTGCAGGGTTTCAGGACAGGACAAGTCTCTGCCCTCCTGCCCGGAATGGGTGTGAGTATTTGTCCCCATCTGTTCCCAACCTGCAGTCTCCATGCCCCAGAGCAAGGCTCAGTTCTGTGCTCCTCAAGCCAGCTCTGGCTTTGGCCTGTGTCCTGTTCTTCCTGCAGGAGAGGGATCCTGTGGGTTTGCTTCTGTCACGAGATGGTGCAGCCTATGGTTCCCGAGGGTGTGGGAGGTGCTGTGATCAGGGGGAGGTTGAAGGGGAACAGTGGACACCACCCACCCTTCCCAAAGGATGACCTCAGGAGCAAAGGCCGACTAGAACACAGGACCAGAACAGGGCATGGCCCTGTGTGCTGAGATTCGCACCCACTCTCGGAGAAGTCACTTTCCCCCACCTGTGACATCCCTGTCTCCTCCTCTACTGCAGGGCTATGTGGGATGGGGCTGGGTGGCCTTGGTCCACAGGGATGGCCTCCCCAACACGGAGATTTCCTGGAAGTCCTGGGTCAGGAACAGACGTGCCTTTCAGCCTGAATACCATGTCCTTGGATAGCAAGGTGTGTCCCTGGGACTCTGGGAAAGGCTTCAGTCACGCTGCAGAGGGAGCTGGCTGGCCTGGGGTGACACTGTGGGACAGTTGCCACATTCACAGAGTTACTCACTCACAGGGCAGGGCCTTCAGTCTCTTGGGGCTTTTGATACGAGCTGATAAGTGACTTTTGTTCTTCACACTGGTATACACGGGGTTTGTCTTCCCTCACTCAGAGCCCACTTGGCTGGGTCCTGCAGGGAACCATGAGACTGACAGATGTGTTGGAGAAACAATGAGCGAGCACTAGGCCCTGCTGGAAACCCAGAGTCTACACAGGTGGGCTGCAACCCCCCCCCGCCAGCTCCTCTCACCCCACATGGCACTGCCCCACACCAGCTCTGCTGCCTGGACATTTAGCATTCTGAGAGCGGGGAAGCAGACAGTCCCGTCCTGGGATTCCTTCCCCAGGGAGGACACTGTCCAAAGCTCCAGCCTCAGCCCTCTGGGACAGGCTGGTCAGGAGCAGGCGGAGCCCACTGGGTCACACTGCCAGGACCCCTGTGTCTCCATCCCAGGCCTGGACACCCCCCAGGACACCTAAGGATGGAGCAGCCTCCAGGATAAACCCACAGTTTGGCCAGGAGGTTACTCAGCTACATTGTTCTCGTTCCCAGGTTTCAAAACATGAGTTCAGCTCTGGTTCGAACCGATTGGTGAGACTTGGAAACATGTTTTAGTTTGGGTAACAGTGTCAGGGTAGGACAGGCTCAAGGGCTGGCAGTTAGGACAGTTTCTTACAGAGTTGGTGTCTACTCTAATGTTGTGTTTTACACATATGGCAACTTACCTTGAAGACCTTCTGTTAAGGCAACTTTGAGGGCCTAGTGGAGAGCAGGGCTTATTTGTGTTTGCTCTGGAACTTATCCTGCAAGAGGGAAGATTACAGCACCCTCCAAACCAGCACGGGTCTGGGCTCGGAACCCCAAATTTCAGACACTCCCTGCACTATGTTAAAATGTTATCTTAAATATCCTGCCCGCCAATCCACATGCAACAGCAGCGTTTCCACAAAGAACTGCTAACTGAGCTTGTGTGTGACTGAAGAATACAGTGCAGGACAGCACAACCCCAGCAGTTTAGGAACTGAGTTCACTGCCATCCCTCACGGAGGAAGTAGAACTATGTGTGCCGAAGCCCATCCAGGAAGGACTCTGGAAAAAATTTGTCTGCCCTGGATGAGAGTTTTGAAGTTAATTTGGGCTACAAATGAGTGTGACAATGCTTGTTCTGAGGCTTCTGAAAGCCTGGCTGGTGTTCGCCAACTCCTGAATAACACTTCGTGTGGAGAGTTTCTGGCACTTTCCAAAACTGGGATGCCGAGGCTCACTTTCCTGTGGGTCGGGTGGTGATGGTGACAGCTGAGCTCGGTCAGTGGGCTTCACTGTTCTCTGTGTGCATGTGGGTATCTCCAGGAACCCTGTGCATGCAGGTGTTTCCAGGGCCCGAGACACACCTCCCTGACCACACGGCCCAGGCAGTTTCCTCAGGATATACTTAGAAACAGCCCCTGAACACAACCACCCTGTCTGTAGTCATCACACCCTGAGCCATGGCCAAGCTTCCCCTCCGGGGTTTTCCCCTTTCTTGTACCACAACATCCACAGCATCTAGAGCTCAGGGGCCCAGGCGGAACTGGTGAATGGAGGCCCAGACGGAGGCACAGCCTGAGGCCACAGACAGCGTGACTGCGTGTACCCTTGGAACCTGTCCAGAGCTGCGGAGGCAAGAGTGCCACCCAGCACCCCAGGGCTGCACAGGGGTCTGGCTGGAGACAGCTCTGCCAGCCCAGCCAGGGAACAGTCATGCCTGGGCTGCACTCTGGCAGGAAGAGCCCTGCACCATGTGCCATGCCCAGGGTTCAGTCCACCCAAGCCCCACATGGGGACACACCGGGCAAGGGTGCCAGTCCCAGCTCCCCCGGCAGAGGCTGCTGCCTGGGACAGAGGGGAACACAGGCCACGGTAGTAGGCAGTGAAATGTCTTGCAGTCTGGAGACACCATTCCTTCTAAGAGACCTCCTCCCACCTGCCTGACTCCCACTAACGGAGGGCACATTTGCAGGCACTGGGAGCCTGGAACAGATATGAGCTTTGCTCTTCAAGACAACCGATCCATTTCTGCCTGATTTAGACATTTTCCTGAGATGACTCCATGTTGAGGTGAGAGCCCCACAATGTGTCTGCCCAGATTCCCACAGGAGCCTCCGCTGTCGCCAGGCTCCCTGCTAGCGCTGGCCCCGATCCTCCTGTGGCAGAAACACAGACTGTACTGTACTCCAGTCCTAAAGCATCCGGACCCTGGCAATGACAGGCACTAGGCGAGGTCGGCTGGGACCAGCCCTGAGACTGCTAGCCAGGCCTCTCCTCAGGTCACATGGGGTCTCCTGTAGCCTGTCCTCCTCTTACAGTGGGAGCAAAGTAACTGACAGCTACTAGGACAAACTTCTCAGCAGAGCAGCTTAGAAACTTCAGAAATGCACCGCCCACAGTTCTGAGGCCCAAAGCCCAAGACCAAGGCGCTGGTGGACACAGAGTCTGGCATGGGCCACTTCTTGATTAGCAACTGGTGCTTTCTCCCTGTATCCTCACAAGCTGGAAAGGACAGGGCCATCTGGTCCCTAAGCCAGTAATTCCACTCCTGAGGTTCCACCCTCATGGCCTGATGGCCTCCCAGAGGTCCCCCACCTAACCCCGTCAGCTCTGGGTTTGGGTCTGTGGTGCTTCAGTGAAGGTCTACAGAGCAGAAGCCCTTAACCCACACTGCTTGCTTCTCCTGCCTGACTGCAGTGCCTGCACTTTGCCCACCCAGCCCTGCCCTGATAGGATCAGAGAGGAGAAGCCTGCAGTGCAGGACACCAGCACACAGAGTAGGGGACACAGGCTGAGGCCTGGCCTTTTAGGGAAAGCCCCCTGTAAAGGACAGCCACATCCCAGACATTGGACTCGCAGTCTGGGAGGGAAGGGGGGTGCACACTCCTTAACAATACTGGTCACGTAACTGAGGGTCTGGACAGTCACAGTCTGGGTATGTCATCGGTGGGAGATCCTGGTCAGTTACAGAGAAGCCCAAACCAAAGGTCCCGGGAGCAGAGGATGTGAGGCTGAGAAGGAATGAACGCCCTCAGAGATGGGTCACATGGAGTGCAGGTGCTGGCTTGGTTCCTTTAAAAGCAAAGAAATCAGATAAAATCCAGGTTGTACTGTTACTGGTGGTTTCTGTGGAAATGGCTCGCCAAGCAAAAGTACTCCAGGTTCTTCTTGCCTTGAATGAGAAATAGGACGAGACAAGCCAAAAATGGTAGCAAATGTTTATTTGAAAAGTGGGGTTTGTAAATGGATATGAGAGAAACCAGCTCTGCAGAGCAAATGGACTGAACAAACAGTAAAAAGAGGGCAAAAGCAAAGATGAAAGCAGATGCCGCCTCTGAGACATGCAGGTGGCTGCGGCAGTCCCTCACGCAGGGCTTTCCCTGACTGCTGCTCTTCCCCCTGCCCTGATCTCCTGGGAGCTCGTGAGAAGTTCTGGATTCTGGGTCTGGCATTGCCCTGGGACCTTGAGAGCGCAGGTCCAGCTCTCTTTCTGGCCAGCTTTTCTAGGCCTTGTCTCCCGTGTGAACTGAGGAAAAAGAAGCAGCATAGAATGACTGTGGGGTGTAATACCAAAAATCAAGATGAAATAAAAAGCTGTAAAGTGAAGAAAGAAATTCTCTTACATGTGAAAAAACCCTGAAAATTTCATATGAAAAATAAACAATAGTCACTAAAATTTTTTTAAATGAATGATTCACTAAAGAAATCCAAGTAGAGAATCGCAGGCAGAAGTATAAGTGTGTTTGACTTCTCTAACCCTCATAAAATACCATATCTACTATTTGCATATTAGACATGCAGATAAAAAATAGTGTAGGAAAAACCGACAAGGTTGCTAACGGACAGGGTTGGCATAGAGATAAGAAATAATCACGTTTGTGTTGCACTTGCAGATGTTGAAACTGCTGAAATTATTGGGGTAGAAACTGGAAAGTGTTTATTGAAATTTAAAGTTCACATAAGCTTTGATCCAGCGATTCCATTTTGTGATTTCTACCCTCTCAGAAACACTTCAGCCTTTGGGGTGGTGGATGTGAGGGACCACACCAGGGAAATCTGGAACTGGGTCAGCGTGGACCATGCCATGGAGCCCATGTTGCTGGCACAGTGTCGTATAAAAGCCTGCACTGCAGTGCCAGGAACCGAGGCTGATCATACGAGAAACGTGTGGGGCGACTCATGGTCTTTCATGCCAGCTCAGTCAACTGCTGGCTGACACACTGCATGGTGCGGGCTGATGAGTTACTACACCGTGACCGCAGGTGCTGGAGAGCATGCCTAGATGGCCCCCAGGGTGTCTCCATGTGGCTAGACCTGTGCATCTTGGGGAAGGGGGTTCCTTCCAACTGCCTACAGGTCCACAGACTTGGTAACACCTTGCTGGGTGCACAAGCAAACCCACACTCAACTGCAGCAGTGACAGCCCACCGGCCAGGCACATCCCAACCACACCCCAAACCAATCCCCACCGTGCTACAGGGGCTTCACCCCACATGGAAACCACACTTACAAGGCAGGAGGACACCCCCTGCTTCTGCTTCTCTGCTGCGGAGGGCAGATTCTGGGGAGAAGGGACTGCCCCAATCTTGCTGCAAGGTTGGACTCAGGCTTGGACCCAGTGGGCAGCCCAGGGATGTACCCCACCAGGGAAGCAGAACTCAGAAGCCTCCCCTCCGTGTCCCCTGAGGCTCTGGACCCTGCAGAATCACTGCTGGAGCCCTTTGCCACCACACAGAAAGCTGCGTGTTGCTCAAGCTTTGGGGAATCAGATTCCAAAACAGAAGGGAGCTGCAGGCCTCACTCCATCTTTTCCAAGAGAAGCCATTGCTCAAGGTTACGGAATCCTATGTCAAGATCTGACCGAGAACTTGGTTTCTTGCGATCAGAGCCCAGGGTTCCTGCCGACGTCCTATATGTCACATCACAGGAACAGGCACTTTCTAGCACTGAACTGGGGTGCTCTGCCACAGCCTATAAACAGCTCTGTGTGACCTTGCCCTGTGACCCACAAATCTGGCATCTCCCTTCCAACTCCTCCCTTCCAGCTTCTGGGCATCAGCCCCAGCTGCTGTCCCACCTCTATGACAGCCCTAGGATTGTTATCCTAATCTGTAACACAATGGCAGGAGAGCCTTGCTGTCCAAGCATCTTCTGTCACTGGTTACAAGGAGGACAGGGAAACAGGGACTTTACTTTTCCTGCTCACCTCAGGGTTTGCAATGGAAATAGATGTTGGAGGCCCTCAAAATTCTTACACCTTGTGACAGAAAGCCTACCGTACATTGTCTGCCCCTTTGCTGGCACACACCTGCCCTCTGCTCTCCCTCATCCCTGGTTGCTCCAGGAGAGGAAAGCTCCAGCTGCTCCCCAACGCCTTGGCCATTTGGTTTCCTGGTCTATGCATTAGTGTGACTCACAATGGGCTTTTTTTGGTTTCTAACAAATGCGACGGTTACCTGGAGCTGCACCATTGCCCCTGCCTTCCCTCACCGCCCCAGGTCCCACTGCCTTCACCACAGCTCTGCCCCGGTTCCTGCCCTGTGGACATTTGCCTCCCAGGCTACTCACTTATCATCAGCAAGGAAGTGCGAAGCACCTGGTAAAGAGCCATGAGAAACAAACGTGCTGAGATCGCTCTCTCCCAAATGCTCTGCAGGGCCTCCAAAACGTGTGCTACATGGGGGATGACAGAAAAGGATTGGAACAGACCCAGTGGCGTGCGATCCGAGAGCCCCTTTTTGTCTCTTACTCTGTATTCTGAATATGTGTCCTTAATAACAGTGTGAGGACAGTGCAAAGATCAGGACAGCACCAGTCAAGATTAGAGAAGGCAGAGCCAGGGCTTAGAGAATCCACCTGGCTTACAACAAAGGGACCACAGAGGGCTTTGGGAGGGGGTCCTTCATCAAAGTACTGGGTTCCTACCCTGGTCCTCCCTGTGGAGGAGAAGTGGACCTTGCCCCCTACTCCCTCCCTCTGCAGAAATCACTACCAGATAAATGACAGACTGAAACACAAAAGGTAAAACAATAAAGCTTTAAGAAAACAAAGAGAGAACACAAATTATGACCTTTGGGTGAGCAGTTCTCAAAGACAAATTAACAAATAGATCCTGAAAATTTGGGAACCAGAAGCCTGAATGCTTAGCACTGTCTGGACGATCCATCAGCCCCTACTGGGAGTATGGTCTTCCTCGAGGCCTGGCGCATTCCCAGGAAGGGTTCCCCCTCCTGCCACCCAAGCCCAGCAGTGGTGATACAGGGGATGGAAACTCCCAGCCTACTAGATGTCCAGTATGAGTTCGCATTCTCTGAAATCGAAGAATGAATTTTAGGAGCAACAGAGGTTAAGAACAGAATGTATTTATAGAGAAAAAGAAAGCTTCTGTCTGAGAGAGAGAAGGGGTCCCAAGCAAGTTGTCAAGGACTCTGACTTTTCTAGGGACTTTTATAGAGTAAAATCATGAGGTAAGCCGGGTCCAAGTTGGGGAAATTGGGAACTCGCAAGGTGAGCATAAGGTGGGACAGAACTGTGGTCAATGAATAAGATTAATATTTCAGGTAAAATTGATTAAATCAGGAAAAAATGGGGAAGCGAATCATGTAGCAAGTGGACATGCTTAGAGCGGTGACTCTTCCTGTATGGGGTTGGGATGGTGACTCCTGGCTTCCTCAGAGTGATAGAAACTATAGACCTTAGATCCTTAGGATGTGGGTGTATTTGCTTTGCCTTTTGTCTTGAAATCTGGCCCACAGCAGGAGGTGCTTGTCTCCTCCAAGGTTGCGAGGTACCTGGTCTTCTGCACTGGCTCCATTAAGGGCCCAGCCCTGTCTGACTGCCTAGAATATTTCTAACTAACTTAATTGCCTGTAACAGTGAGACTGATGGACCTGCCCATCTTCTGTCCTGGGGGTCTTCTGTGGTGACGATGGTATAGGAGCCCCTTCCCGGGACAGGAATGCATGTTGATGCTGGCACCAGTGGACAGCAGACCCCCACAGAGACCATTGCATCACACAGTCCCCTAATCCCCCTTCATCCCCACTCACCCTCAAAGTGCCACTGTTCCCAGGTTGGGGTCCTGCTCCATTTGCTGATGTCCTGAACAGAGATCCCAACAGACACCCAAGACAGCAGCAGGATCAGTGATTTATCTGGAAGGACAGACAAGGTCCGCCCCACAGGGTGGGAACAGTCAGGAGCTCCCAGCCCAAGGGGCTTGGTGCTGAGGGTTTAAGGTTTGTGGAGTAGACAAGGGAGCAGCTCACCTGGGGCCCTCTGTCAGCAGTGGAGCTTCTGAACTTGCTTGGCCCTTGAAGAACCTGTCATGGGTGTGATCCCTGGAGGCCAAATCTGCAGGGTCAGTGACAGGGTCATTAGGTCTGGGGTCAGCCAGGTTACAGAAGACCCCAGGCGCCTGCCCAGGACTCGCTGTGTGTAAGCAAAGCTACCTGCTCATCTTTTCCCACTGTGTCCAGACCCGCGCACCCTGGGCCACTTAACACTCACCCCAGAAGACAGCTCCATCCCAGATTCTGGCTCCAAGGTGCCAGGCCCTCCTTGCCTTCCCAGCCTCTCCTGGAGCTGCCTTCTGTCTGGTTCCCTTTAACCTCCCACCCCAGCTGGTGCAGAAGCTCCATGCTTCCTCAGGCATGGACAGACAGGAAGAAGAGCTGTTCTAGACAGAAGTCTGCTCGCTGACTGTGGCTCCCACAGGCCATTCAAACTTCCTGAGAACCACTAGGATAGATGTCCGATACCCTCCTACCACTCTGTACATTGGGTGTCCTAAGGCAGGGACTGGGACTCCTCAAGGACAGGCTGAGCAGGGTGAGGGTGCATCCACCCCACAGGCCCTCCGTCCTGACTCTTGCTGTGGCTGCACCGCCCCACTTCCCCAGCTGTGCTGCCGGCTTTCCTCGGAGAAGCTCCCAGGCAGAGTCAGGAAAAGTCAGGAGAGCTGTGGGTCCCTGTCCACCCTTCCTGTGTCCCCAGGCATCTGCTTAGGGGGCTCAGGGCAGGGCCTTCAGTGTCCATATGAGCAGGTAGCTCGGTGTGGACACTGAAACCCTCCATTCCCTGGAAGAGTCAGCAGCCCAGCAGCTGCCTGAGGATGCTGAGGACATGTGGGGGTCCTTTCCTGTGGGGACCAGCACATCATGGTCATCAGCAATGCAGCCCAGCAAGACCAGTCACTGCCATGAGGTCACAAGGAGCAGTGACTTGCAGGGTCAGCCCCACAGCCCCGCTCTGTCCCTACCAGCAGAGACACTGATCAAAGGCTACAGGCATAGATAAGGTTCTGGGCCTCTCCTTATCATCAATCTCACAGAAACACAAAGTGACACAAAGCAGATAAGCCAGGAAAAGCAGAGAGCAGAGTCGGCATCTAGCAGAGCCCAGGCACTGAGAGCATCCTGCCTCTGCCTTCCTGGGGAAGGTAAGCAGCCCAGTCTTTCTCCCCTTTGAGAGAACCCCCAGAGCCCCTGCCCAGGAAGCATCTAGGGTGTCACAGTCATCCTCCCCAAGCAGAGGCTCAAAGTTATGGGCCACTTAGCCTCTCCCCTGGGTGCCAGGGGGCAGAACCAGGAGCTGTGCTCTGTTTCCAAGGAGCTGCAGTGTAGCTAGAAAACAGGCATCATCTGAGGCACAGTGAGAGGGACAGAGAGGGGAGGTGACCAACTGACGCTGCTCCGCACAGCTTCTCAGAAGCTCCAGTGATCCGACCTTGGCACGGGTGTGTTGTAATCTAACTCTTAGCACTGCCATTCTGTTCTGTATGCGCCACACCCTTTGACCTTTAGAAAAAGGAGAAAACAGGCTGTCCCGTTTCCTCAGGAATGCACAGGTGTGGGCCCCCACATCTTTGCAGGGTTTTTTCCCTTATAAACCACTCCCAAATCTTAGCCCAGTCACACAGCAGTGTAAATTCCACCCTCACTCTGTGTTGCTGGATACCAGCCTAAATAATAAAGCGCTCTTTTCTTTTTCCTCCAAGATGTCTTGGCCTTTTTATTCTTTATGCCTTTTTACAATTTTCATTTTATTTTGAGGTGCAGCTTTTTTGGGTACAACATTTGGGGGCTCATCCGGGATTAACCCCAAGGACCCCCAAAAGGGCCCCCCTTTTTCTTTTCTCCAGTCATTTCACTGGGTTGGTACTCTGTAAGTATCTTTTTTATGTATGCTTTTCCTTGGTTCGTTTGTATTTTGGTGTGCATTTGCATCTGGTAGAGGAGCATGAGTGCTCTTTCTACACCGGAGTGGGATGCCCTCTGGGTTTGGGGGCATTTTGCCCATTGGTATGGTCCGGTATTTACCCGTTCGTAATTTGTACAGTCGGGTATTAGAATTTACCCAATCGTAATTTGTACGGTCAGGTATTGGAACTTACCTGTTCATAGTTTGAGAACCAGGAACTGCCGTTCCAGATCTAATATTTCTTTCTAGGGTGCTCGAGAGTGGACGGAAGAGGGTGTGTGTGCATTGTTGGTGTTTTTGTGTCTTCTGTGTTGCCTTATTGTGTGTGTGTTTAACCAACCATTTTCTTACTAGTCACCATGGGACAAGGATCTTCATCTGTGCCTTTAACTTCTCTAACTGTAGTTCTTAATCATTTTAAGGAATTTAAGCAAAGAGCCCAGGGATACAGAGAACCTGTTCATCCCAGGAGACTTCACATGCTCACTTCCTTGGAGTGGCCTTTTAGAGTCCCTGAATGGCCATCTGTCGGTAGCTTTGACATGGCTATCAAGGCGGCAGTCTGGAGATACGTCTTTGGCCCTCTGACTCATCCTGACCAAATTGTCTATATACAGATTTGAATTGATCTTATTTTTGATTCTCCTCCCTGATTAAGAAAGTTTGTTAAGGTTTCCAGGCAGCAGCCCAGTAACCTTCCGTGGCTGGCACGTTAAGAGAAAAACCAAAACCACCGGTCCTACTGGAGGGAGATGTGGAGGAGCTGCTACCAGCCACTTACCGCCTGTTGGCTCCACCCGCAGCACCACCAGCACCACCGGAAGAAGAGGAACCTCCTCATCGTCCACCGAGCCCTATCTGGACCAGGAGCTGACCACACCCGGAGTCACCAGACTCCTCCTCCTCAGCTCCCACTCCCGCGCTTTGCCCCTTGCAGGAGATGCCCAACTCTAAGCCCCCATTTTTGTCTATGTTCCTTTCTCTACTTCGTATCTATGTAATTGGAAAGGGCAATACCCACCATTCTCTGAAGACCCCCAAAGTCTCATTTCTCTCTTAAAATCCATTTTCTCCACCCATCATCCCACTTGGGATGATTGTCAGCAGATACTGCGAGTGTTATTCACCGCCGAGGAGAGAGAGCGCATTCGGGCATTGGGACGAAGGGCAGTGCTGGATCCAGATGGAAATTCGTCTTGGACCCAGATCGCCTGAACCAGAATTTCCCTTTATCTCAACCTGACTGGAACCCCAACACCACGGAAGGTAGGGAGGCTTTAGCCCAGTATCGCCAGTTGTTCCTTAGAGCCCTCAGAGGCACCGCCAAGAGACACACAAACTTGTCCAAGGTTTCAGAGGTAAGACAATAGGCTAATGAATCTCCATCAGGTTATCTTGAGCGGTTATTGGAGGTCTATTGTATTTATACACCCATAGACCCGGTCGCGCCTGAGAATGCAAGGGCCATTAATATCGCCTTTGTTACTTAATCGGCCCCAGATGTTTAAAAAAAGTTGCAAAAGCTTGAGGGATTTGAAGGGATGCTCCTTAGTCAGCTCGTAGAAATTGCTCATAAAGTATTTGATAATCAGGAGAGCTGGCAGGAGATCAATGGTAAAAAGGTAACCAAGGTGCTGGAAATCTTAAGTACAAGAGTTACGCCTCCAGATAGCAAAGACAAGGATGACAAAAGAGGCAAGGAGCGCCCTCCACTTGATAAAGATCAATGTGCTTATTGCAGAGAAACGGGACATTGGCATAGAAATTGCCCCAGACTAAAAGCAAAAAGAGAAAAAGATGCAAAGATTCTATTATCCCGAGATTGAGAGGGTCAGGGCTCTGCTGCCCCCCTTGAGCCCAGGCTAACCTTACAAGTTGGGGGCCAACCTGTTGATTTTCTGGTAGACTCGGGAGTGGCTCATTCTGTTTTGACACAGCCATTAGGGACTCTGACAAAAAAGAAACTGAAAGTATTAGGAGCCACTGGTACTGAAAAGGTCTATCCGAAACTGCAAGCTGGCTTGCCAGACCTGGGCAGAAGACTATCTCCCATGAGTTTCTCTGGGTACCGGAGTGTCCAGGTCCCCTTTTAGGGTGAGACCTTTTACACAAACTAAAGGTCCAACTCAGTTTTGACACAGTGGCTCCAACCATGACGCTAGGCTCTGAAGCACCTGCACTGGATTTGCCTGATTTACACAAGCCCTTCTCTCTATGTTGATAAAAAAGGGAACATAGCTTAAGGAGTATTAACTCAAAGCTTGGGACCTTGGCAACATCCAGTGGCCTGTCTATCCAAGAGATTTGATAATGTGGCTGCTGGGTGGCCTCCCTGTCTGCGAATAGTAGCAGCTATAGTGGCCTTATTGGTAAAGGAAGCCCAAAAATTGACTTTTGGACAGAAGCTTATTGTTGTTCCCTCACACTCCCTGGAAACTCTAATCAAGGCCCCTCCCAGCCGATGGCTGTCCAATGCCAGGATTATGCATTATCAGGCCCTACTTCTAGACCCTGCCTCCATTGGTTACAAGACAACTGCAGCGTTGAATCCCACTACGTTGCTGCCTGATGGTGATCCTTCCGCATCTCTCTATGACTGTTCTGAGGTAATTGTTCACCTCCAAAGTATCCAACAAGATTTGACTGACGAGCCCTTGCCTGAGGCCCCCTCGTACTTCTCTGATGGGAGTAGCCATATCCATCAAGGTAAGAGAGTCACAGGTGCAGCGGTTATTACTGAATCCCAAGTTTTGTGGGAGCAAGCCCTGGAGCCAGGTACATCTGCTCAAAATGGCTGAGCTTATTGCTCTCACTGAGGTTCCCAAACTGGCAGAAGGGAAGTGGGTCAGTATCTATACTGACAGCAGATATGCATTTACAACGGCCCATGTCCATGGGACCATTTATCAAAAACAGGGCCTGTTGACCTCTGGGGGACAAAAGATCAAAAACACCCCCCAGATACTTGATCTACTGGCCACCATCTGCATACCAGAAAAGGTTGCAATTATACACTGTAGGGCCCATGATCCTGTTATGAGGGGAAACAACTTGGCAGATGCCACAGCCCGAAAGGCAGCTACAAAATCAGTGGGGACTGAGACGGCCCTGGCATTACTGTTGATTCTTCCCACTTTGTCGGAACTTGTGTATACTCAAAAGGACCTCCATCTAGCAACCCAGCTCCAAGCCAAGCCTAATATCCCTGGAGGCTGGTATCAGCTGCCGGACAAGCGATTCCTATTGCCAGAGGCACTCGGGAGGGAACTTACTCAGCAGACTCATAGGTCAGCTTGTTTGGGAGGATCAAAACTGGCTGATCTCTTTCAGAATGATATTTTATTCCTCACTTGTCCAAGATTGCCCAGTCTGCAAGCCTCAGATGCCCACAATGTCAGCTTGTAAATCCAAAGCAACAACTGCCGATTGAGACAAAGCATTTTCGAGGAACCATGCCAGGAGAACATTGGGAAATAGACTTTATTAAAATGGGAAATCCATGGCTACAAGGACATAAATATTTGTTGGTAATGGTAGTCACTTTCACTGGCTGAATAGAAGCATACCCTACCAAGTCAGAGTCAGCTCTCATAGTTGTAAAAAACTCTTATATGAGATTATACCCCGATTCGGCTTGCCTTTATCTATGGGGTCTGATAATGGCCCGGCTTTCATAGCCCAAGTGATCCAAAAATTAACTCAGGCTTTACAGATTGATTGGAAACCTCATTGCATGTACCGGCCTCAAAGCTCAAGACAAGTAGAAAGGATAAATAGGACTTTAAAAATGGTGATAACTAAAATGGCCTTAAAAACTGGCGAAAACTGGGTGAGTCTCCTTCCTTTTGCCCTTTTGCGTGTGCGTTGTACTCCCTATGTTACTGGAATTTCCCCTTTGAGACACTATATGGGAGACCTCCACCCCTCATCCTTAAGATATCTGAGAAAAAGCTTGCTGATCTTGCTAACCTGGACCTTAGTAAGTCCCTCCAGGCAATTCAGCGCATCCTGACTTCAACTCACCGCTTATTCAGACAACAGCACCCAGCACCTGAGGCCTCTTCAAGGGACATTGATTTGGCTTCCGAAGTCTGGCTTCCGAAGATCTGGGGTTGTTTTTCCTTTCATTTAAAATTTTATTTTATTTTTAATGGCAGCTAAAGGTACTCAGATTAAAGTTAAATTGTGGCCTTTTAAAAAAAGATATGTTCTTGGATTATTTAAAACATACAAGCCTTATATTTTTAATCAGATAAAATATGTATGAAATTAATGAGTTTTTCTGATTATAGATTCATCATGACTTTTCATTACAATCAATTGTGATATTTACAGTATATGCTAAAATTTAGAATTTTCCAAATCTGAAATTCTACCAGCATTGTTTGTTAAGCCTTACATGCAAAATGTTAAATTTTTTATACTGTCACCTAAAATTTACATAAAATATGTTTAAAGTATTTCAAATTTACAGTAAAGTGTAACATTTTTAAGGTAGTAAAAACACATGGAATGATTCAGTATTTTAGACTACTGAAAAAAAATCACTTCAAGGATTTTATTAAAAGTTTTAAAAGCAAGAGGAAGGAAATTGACTAGTAATAAGTAAAAAAAAGGACGGACATAGAAAGTGGTTTTGTCTTCAAGTAAAATGTCTGGCTGTGCAAAAATATGAAAAAAGATTAAAAAAAAAGTTCAACTTAAAGGTGTGTAGTAAGTCATAAAAAGATTGAAGAGATGTAAATTTTATTTGCCTTGGTTTATAGTACCTGCCAGTAACAGGTTTAAAAGGAAACAAATCTGTTCAGAATTTGACAGTATTAGATGTTTTGGTAGATTTATTCATAAGACTGGTAAACCTTTACTGCAAAATGTTTCCATTAAAATGAGATTATACTCTCAGTATTGTTCATACTTGCCCAAGAAAGAATTCTTCTGTTATGCTTGAAAATGTATTATTTGAAATTGAGATGGCTGGATCAACAGGATTAAGTATATCTAGTTTCATAGTAGGAGACCAAAACTATAGACACCTCACTACACTCATTAACCAAGACCTAGCTAGCCTTGGCAACTCTATATCTAAATCAAAAGATTCTCTAAGCTCCTTAGCTGAAATGGTTTTACAAAACCACAGAGGCTTGGACCTTCTTTTTCTAAAAGAGGGAGGTCTCTGTTTGGCCTTAGGGAAAACCTGTTGCTTATATACAAACCACTCTGGAGTTATTAGACAAAATGTGGCTGCCCTTAAGAAACGCCTACAGGAAAGGGAACAAGCTCAACTGGCAGAACAAAATTGGTTTAAACGTTGGTTCTCATTCTCCCCTTGGCCGTCCACCCTCGTATCAGCAGCCATAGGACCCCTAATAGTGCTTTTAGTCGGTGTTACTATCGGTCCCTGTATCATAAATAAACTGGTATCTTATGTAAAAGGCTGAATATAAGCTGTCAAGCTGATGATCTTAGCTACCCAGGGTTATGAGCCTAGTACCTGTGGATTCAACTATGAGCCAATGATTTGGCTCACTGACAAAAAATCAGTGGGGAATGTTGTAATCTAACCCTTAGCACCGCCATTCTGTTTTGTATGTGCCACGCCCTTTGATCTTTAGAAAAAGGAGAAAACAGGATGTCTCATTTCCTCAGGAATGCACAGGTGTGAGCCCCCCACATCTTTGCAAGTTTTTTTCCCTTTATAAACCACCCCCAAATCTTAGCCCAGTCACACAGCAGTGTAAATTCCACCCTTACTCTGTGTCGCTGGATACCAGCCTAAATAATAAAGTGCTCTTTTCTTTTTCCTCCAAGACATCTTGGCCTTTTTATTCTTTTTGCCTATTTACAATTTTCATTTTATTTTGGGGTGCAGCCTTTTGGGGTACAACAGGGTGGAAGGCAGGAAGTAGGGCAGAGCCAAGAGCCCGTGTTAGCTCTCCTTCTGGGGTGGGGGTGCTGCACCTGAGGAAGGGGCAGTGCTGGATGCCACTGGCCACAGTACCACACAGGCCATGCCCTCTGTGCAGTGCTTCACTCAAGACACATCACAGGCTTAGCATGCAACACAACGCCGGGAACTCTTAGCCGGTGACATAGATGCAACCCTAGGGCTCCATGGTACTTTAAAAATCATCAAGACTGCAATCCACATAAAAAGGATGGTGACAGACTGTGGAAGCACATGAGCATGTGAAAATCCCGTGCTCTCCAAAAGATACTTCAGAGACAGGACAGAGGTGGAGGACAGGGCAGCGCTCCACAGGGAAGAGGAAGCAGCGGTGTCCACAGGCTCAGGGACTGGTAAAGCCCAGTGAGGAGAGAAAAACCTGACTAAACCTGCCTGGCCGGCCTAAGCTTCACCTTAGCCTCACCTGAGTCTCACCACTGAGCAGAGACAGACAACAGGGAGCACTCAAAAAGCTTCCTCTCCATGTGTTGCCAGCAAAATGAAATAAAACAAAAACTGCTGCACACTACCAGGAGGGCCATGGGCCAGGATGCTGCCTGCACCAGAGCAGCAAAAGCTTTTACCCCCTTCTATTGGGAATGCAAAAGGGCATGGCAGCTTTGCAAGACACTCTGGTATATTTTCCTTCAAAACCAGATCCATTCTTAGCACACCATCTGGCAGCCCCATCCCTGGTGTCATCCACACACACAGATGTGTGTGAGCGAGCTATGGCACCCCAGGCAATAGAAGATTGAGCCACAAACCAGGAGAGGAGATGGACGAAGTGTGAGTGCCTATCGCTGCGTGGAGAAGCCGCTGTGTGATTCTACCTGTCTAGCTGCCTCCTTCACCTTATGGCTCCTGACTAGCTGCCTCCCCCACCCCCAATGCACAGCCTTGTGTGAGCACAGGTGGGGCTTTCACAAGGCAATTGGGTGACCATGGGAAGCTTAGCCGACTTCCTGTGAGGAGCTGTGGGCTGTTGAAAGGGGTGTCACTGGGGTATAGCCTGGAGGGGTGGCCTCCCTCCTGGCTCCCCAAGTCCCTCCTGCTTCCTGGCCACTATGACACAAGCAACTCTCCTCTGCCAGGCCTTCCCGCCATGAGGCTGCTCAGCTGCTGCAGTTGTAGGTGTTGGAAGGTCGTGGAGTGCTGTGGCCCAGGGTGCTGCAGAGACAGCTGGGCCAGGGCACTGGCTGTGGTCATTCCAGATAAACCGTGGCTTGGCCTGGGTGACACAGACTTGAGGGTAAAAGTGCTCTCCTGAAACACCACCTGCATCTCTTTTATTCTAGCATTTCTGAAGCATGGGGTAATGGTTTCCAGCAAGTGTAGTCCTGGTCGCAGGATTAAGAAGAGGAGGCATAAAGCCAATTTCTTTAAGCTCCTGAGGCCACTGCACCACCAGCGGCCCCACCACAGGGAGGTCCCTCGTGCCTGGTCGGTTACTTCCCCCTTTGGAAGGAGCCTTATCTCAATGGATCACATCTTTAAAAAAATAAAAAAAGTTCACATCTAACGGCTGTGGTGAAGACAGGAGACTCTGAGACACCCTCACAGATGGGCTGCACAGACAGTGGATGCCTGAGCCAGGCTGCCGGCCAGGCAGGCGGAGCGACAGGGACACGCGAGTGCCTGAGGCCAGGCTGGTCCTAAGCTGCCACCCCTGCTTCCTCGGATTCTGTCCTGGGTAACCACCAGTGTGGCATCTCCCCAGGAGCATGGCAGTCGCTGCCCAGGGACAGGGCACCCTGTGTCTCTAGAGGGACCTCAGCACCACACACGTGCTCTCTCTTGTGAGTTTGCAATGAGGAAACTGAGGCAGAGTGGAAAGATGAAGAACAGTCACTACCAAGGCCCCGCACACTGCCGCCCAGCCCCACGCAGCCATTTCCAGGACTCTGCGGGGTGGTGCCAGGGGCTCGACATCACCAGTGGGCAGACAGGAAGCGCCCAGGGGCAGAGGGAGTCCCTCCACTGACGGGAACTAGAGGGACGGAGGCAGAGCCGGTGGGATGGGGTTCAAAGGCAACCAGGCGCACTTCCCTGCAGGTCGGACTTCCTCCTCCTGACCCGAGCACCACCCTCCAAGCCTTCCCAGGGCCAGCTAGGACTCTCCGACCTGTGTCTGCGGGACCAGAAAAAGAAAATCTGGGAGGGCGTCTGTGAGGCTATGGGCCAGAGTGTGGATGGGCCCACACCTGACTGTATGTGTTCACACCTTCCCGTCCAGACAGACATGCACACATGTGCACAGCCACAGCTGGGCTCAAATTTTGGTCACAATAAATGCACGTTCTCTGTCCTTCCTCCAGAAGAGGAGCCCCTTTCCAGGGCAACATCCTCCCTCCAGGAAAGGTGGAAGCATGGGGACCGCTGGTGTTTCAGGGACCCATATGCCAGGCTTCATCCTTTCAGGACCACACCCAGTCTCCGATCCCTCCGAAAGGCCACTTTGGGTCAGGCATGGCAGGAGGCCCCAGCTTTGCCTATGTCATGAGCCCAGCACTGATTCCAGCCAGGCCACAGAATCCCCAGGAGGCTGCAGAGGACACAGGGGTATAGCGGCCACCTCTGTGGAGTGGCCAGATCTTCCCTCTGCCCCTTACTTCACCAGGCATCTACCAGGCCATGTACAGGGCCTGGCAGGGGTGAGGCCACAGGACTTTGTAATAAAAGCTCTCACGGTCACCCCACAGCGCAGTGTAGCTTGCAGTTTCTGCTGTTCAGTCTCCTCTTGAGCCCACAGCAGCAATCTAGAAAGCTGCCACAAACGGGTATTTCTAGGAAACTGCGTTATTTCTAACAACTTGCAGTGTGGTACCAAATCTGTCTCCAAAACAAAGAATAAAGAAATCTACATCAAAGAAGTCAAGTTGTTGGCGGGGCCTGTTTGTCCACCAGCCAGCTGGTCAATCACTGAAGTGACCCGTTGTTCTCAAGGTGATGTTTTGCTGCGAAGCCCCAGCAGGGCACTTTTGGCTGCCTCCTAGGGACAGGACTTGGGGGTTATGTGGCACAGAGACACAGGGAGAGAAATGATGGTGGGAAAGGGGTGTCGCCATGGCCAGCGCAGGTGTGGTCATATCCCATGGCTCTTCCAGGGACACAAGCCCAGAAACAGACTGACTTGCTCTGAGGGCAGTGTTGATCCTCTGTTGTGACAGGTCCTGGCTGAACACTGCGCAGACCCCACGGAGGGGTCAGTGGCTTTGACAATTTGAGCTGCCCTCGAGTTCTCGGGGGGACCTTAGGCACCAGGACTGTGGTGACCAGTGTAGGAGCACCATCTTCCCAAAGCCAAGGAGGCTGCTGCCCACCCTGTGACCTGGGTTCTGGTGATGATACAGGGCATGAGGACAGAGGGGAGCTGGGGTCTTCAGGCTGCCCCTCGAAGGCCAACATGGTCAGCTGAGCCCTTTTAGATGAGGCCGGGTGTCCTACTGGGCAGGGAGCATCATTGTTCAGGAGGAAGACCCAGCACTTCTGCCACCACCTGCAGGGACCCACAGTGCAGGTTGTCAGAGGCCCCGGAGCTCACGGTAGGGGCGTTCAGGGCTGTGCGAACTGTCTCATGACAGAACCTGCAGAAGAGGAAGGTCATCTGCACGGCTGTGGCCACCTCACCTGCTTGGCGTCTGCAAAGCACTGTCCAGATCCTCGCATGGTAATGACGGTTACAGGAGCAAGAAGGATGACGCTGTCCCCCTTCGGGGCCCTCAGCAGGCAGGAAACCCACAGGAAGGGAATTCAGTGCCTCCCAAAGTCGGCGCCCAGACAGGACACAGGGACAAGCGGTGACAGGAGGAGCAGGGCCTTTCGATGGTCTCACCGGACAGGAAACAGACCAGTCATGCCTGGGGAATCCACGCTATCAGCAGAGGGAGGGTAGGAAAAACCAACAGAGCTCCAAGCACCAGGGGCCACCACAGCAAGTTTCATCTCTGCGGCCAAGCGAATTAAAATCCTCTTACCCCAGCGGGACATAGGCAGCCCTGTGAGTCCACAGAGCCTGCGCCCCGGGCTAAGCCTCGGGTGGGCGGAAAATGATTGAGAAAACAGCACCAGTGCTGAACACACACAGACTTTTCCCGTCATTTTCCTAGCAGTCCAGTCTTTCACCTACTCATACGGCGCTCTGAGCACTGTGTTACTCCTAGCAATCTGGAGGTGTCGAGGCTCAGGAGGATGAGCTGGGTTCCCTGTGCCAGGCCAGAGCATCCTTAGGTGGGGTTTCCCTCTGGCCCTTGGAACCATGCCCCGGGGACACTGCAGGCAAAGTGCACAGTGGCTCTGAGTGATTTCAGATCCTTTGGAAGAGTAAACACAGGACAAAAAGTAAAAAATAATACCTTAGCCCAACCAGTGGAAAGACCCGGAAACAGAGCCCTTGGGTCACTCTCACTTCCTGTGACCGCAGAGCCTGAGGGCTGAGTGTGCGTGGGGTGGGGATGTGTGTGGAGACAACAGTGCCAGGCTGCGCCCTTCAGCCTCTCTGCTGGTCAGTAGAGCTGCAGTGCGTGTGAAGGAAAGACCACGGGTAATGCCTGCCTCTTTCAGAATACTGGAAAGAAAACAGGTTTTCAGAGAGAAAAAGAAATGTCCACCCATAACCCTGTTTCAAAAAGAGCCATATTCATACCCTGAATATTCCATCTATCTATGGACGTCTTAAAGTGAACTCACACAGCGGAAACTGTGGCAAGAGTTCAAGGCCTGTCTCCCCGTCAACGCCTCGCCCAATGTCACTCTATTTCGGTTTAAACCATTTGAGAGGAAGCCACAGGCACCCTGAGTACTCCTGAATACTTCAACTGTGTTTACTTTGTGCTTTCTGTTCTTCTTTTCTTCGTGGTGCTGGAGATGGAGCCCAGGCTACCCCTGAGCCCCACCCGGAGTTTGTCCCAGAGCACAGTGTCTTTCTCTCCTAACTGCAGTGCGACAGTGGAGATTGGGTGTCTGAGCTGGGGCCCTGTTTTCAGTCCCCATGACCCTCCACCGTGCCCTCCCTGCCATGGTCACCCCATGCGGGCTGTGGTCCCTCTCATGCACCCAGGTTCTTCCCTGTGCCCCAGACTGAGGTACTCAGAACACATAGTCAGACGCTTTGCAGGACCTCAGCTGCCTTCCTGGTGTTCCTGCAGGAATCACCTCGGCTGCACTCTTGAGGCAGCAAAGCATGCAGTTTCTGTGCTGGTGGGGGCTTCACTTTGGGCATCGCGGGTGGCAGTTTGCTCTACATTGCAGATTTGAGCCCCACTACTTGGTTTAAAGGCAGTTTCATCAGAGCTCTCTGATGGGAAATTATATTTTCTATTCACAAGCAAACAATCGCACTCATCTCAGGTTATATCAACCAACAACATGACTGAAACTTTAGAAAATGTTTTTATTCCATAAAAGATAGAACTCTGCCTGGCCCCTGTAGGGCTGATGGGGACATCAGGAGACTCGTGAGAGACTGAGAGGTTTGCTCTGTGCCTCAGGGGCACAGGAAGGGACACAGATCTTATCTTCCCACGGTGGGTGGGGGGGCACACAGCTGAGACCTTGGGGACCCACATTTGGAAACAGAGTCCCATTGACCTTTAGAATGACAACAGTGGGTCCTGTCCAGCTGTGGCTTGCAGTGTCCCCCAGAGCTCAGTGCTGGAACTCAGAGGGGCCCCTCCCCTCCTGAGCAGCACCCCTACAGCACCGACCTCCAGCCCCTCTGCCTCCCTCCTGGCAAGGCCCAGTGTCCTCAGCCCTGCAGGACACAGAGGCGCCGTCTGGGGAGAGTCACCCCCATCACACCAAAGCTCAGCTCCTTCATCTGGGACTTTGGGGCTCCAAAACAGAAACAAATATCTGTTCTTTGTGAATTACCCAGTCTGCAGTATTCTGTTACAGCAGCACCAGACAGGCTAAGGCTGGGGTCCAAGGAGTCACCCTGCCCCTCAGGCCCACCGAGGAGGCCCCTGACCACCATTCCAAGTCCACTGACCTCCAGCTCTTCCTGCCTCTTCTGTCACTAGCTATCTTAAAAATCATCTCATTTAAATCACAAAGCTTGTGGGGTTTTTAAAACTTCATTATATTAAGAAAATTGAAAGTCTATATTAGCTGATGTGCTCTAAACTCTCCTGCCTTAGATTTCCATCATTACAACAAAATATCCAAGACAATCACCAAGGATAGTAAGTTTACTTTAGCTCTCAGTTTTGGGGTTCTGGAAGGCTGTGCTGGCTCCACCCTGGTGTCACGAGAGCAGGGACATGGGACAGCAGGATGGGAGCCAGGACTCCCCACATCAGCCCTGCAAGGGCCTGCAGGTCCTCCACCACCCCACCCCCAGCGACCCAGACACTGATGAGAAGCCTTTGGAGGCCACTCACACTATCAAGAGCATGTGCCCAAGCCTGCAACCTGGAGAGCTCATCAGATGTGGGCTGTGCAGCGCCCACTCCAGGGAGACCACACCAGGGATGGATGGGGCAGGACCGGGAATTTTCACAGGAATGGGAAAATCCAAGCGGCACACTGGAGCTCAGGGGCATCTCAAGCTCTTCCCTCACCTCCTGCCACACAGGTCAGCCCCAGCAATGTGCTGCCTGGTTCGGTTCAGTTCGGTTGGATTCGGTTGGGTTTGGTTGTACAAGACCCTCTTCTTTATCCCCCAGAGCAAGGCTCATAAATTTGGTTTGTGCTACTAAGGAGCAATTAAAAGCGCTGATCCCAACACCTGCTCATGCCCCTCCTCCAGTGGCCTCCAGCCAGAGGAGGCCACATCCATTCTACCCCGTGCCCCAGGCTCTTTCCGGCATCCTTGCTCTAAAGCAAAGCAATGGCTTCCTACTTGGGCCTTTGCAGGGTGAGTGTTTAGTCAGAACCTCAGCAAATATTTATTTTTAGCATGAATTTTGTCACTAAAACAAAAGTTGCAACCCTCAGGGAATTGCTCCATGCTACGGAAACACCTCTCCCAGGGCAGGCTGAGAGCTCAGGCCTTGCACAGCCCTGCTGCATGCAGCTCCACACACCCCTCTGCAGCCAAACACACATGGGCAGAGTCTACACTCAGCTCCCCTCTGCCTGCCCAGGATCTGATGTGGGGCTCCCTGGGCACAGAGCAGGCAGAGAACAATGGGACACTACTTGAGGAGCTGCTGAGTCCTGGGTGGCCATGCTCCCACTCACCCCCTCCCCTAGTCTGTGGACACATCCATGTGACGCTCCTCCCCATTGGAGGAGCCCTTATCTGGCTCTCGCTGGGTGGAGAAAGTCCTTTCTTACCCTGCTGGTGACTTCCAGCAGGGTAATGTCAGCTGTATTAGTCAGCTTTCATCATTGTAATGAAATACCTGAAACAACCAATGTTATAAAGAGAAAAGACCTATGGAGCACAGCCTGAGGAGCCATGCTGGGCAGCAGCCCCGTAGGTTTCATCCTGGTTGAGGAGGTGGATGCAATGGTGGGGGCTCCTGTGGCCAGAGCCAGCAATAGCTCCTGTGCCAGGAGAGGGGAGCTTGGGGCTTCACAGTTGCCTTCAAAAGCAGGTCCCCAGTGACTCAAGGACATCCCTCTGGTCCCCTCCTAAAGGTCACAGTTCCTTCCTGAGACCAGGGATGCAACACATGCACTTCTAGGGACACTGTCTGGGTCCTGTTCTATCCTTACAGCCCTGGATCTGTCTGTTAGGAGCTTGGAGAGCCCAGGCCTCTGCCAGCGCATGCAGGAAGGGATGAGTGCATGTGTGAGCTTGCAATGGAGGTGGGACGTCCTTGCAGGGACCATGACGCAGGCACAGGCACATGGCTGGATATGGAGGATATGCATCCTTGGAGGACGAAGCCAGAAGTCTGCTAGATTCCCCAGCATGCAGCCTGGGGCCACTGAGGATAAGAAACCAGGCCCAAAAGGGGCGCCTGCAGCAGAGCCATGAGATCCCCACTACCCAGATACCACAGAGCGGGAGCTGGGGGTGCCAAGCAGTGCCAAGGCCAGGCGCTCAGCCCCTGTCCCGTGGAGCACTGTGGCCAGGGCATGTTGAGCTGGGGACAGCGCTGCCTGCCCTGTCCATACTGGGGCTGGTGCTCTCTCCTCACACGCTCCTCAGTCTCACTGTGAGTAGACAATGCACCTGCACATAGGTGTGAATTCCTCTTCTGAAGGTAGAGGTGGAGGATCAGGGAGCAGGAGTCTCAGTGGAGAAGGTGAGAAGAAACCCCAGCAAGGACCTGCCTGCCCGCTCTGGCTCCCCAACTACGACCCACAAGACAAGGCAGGTGGGAGGCCTGTGGCTGATCCTCGCCATGGGCCTGCTGAGCCTGAGCGACTTTCTCAGTTTGTTTGCTTGTTGCTTGATTTGTTTGAGACAGGTCTCGGAGAAGTCCAAGCTGGCCCCGATCTTGATGATCCTCTGCCTCAGGCTCCTGAGGGCTGGCACAGGTGTGTATTTTACAAGTCACCTTGTTCCACGAAAGATCGCTGCTCCTACCAAGGCCCTCCTGAGCTCCCCTGCTGCAGTTGCAGGTTGTTTGTACAACTGTGTGGCTGTGTTTCTTAGAGGACTCACACAGACATTGTGTTCTCTGCCAGTGCGGAGGACTCTAGGGATCTTTGAAGCACTATGGCTACAGCCAGGGGCAGTGAAAGAGCCTGTGGATGCACTGAGGGCCCATGAGGCCTGGCTCTCTGAATGTGCAGGACATGCAGGTGTCTAAGTCTCTTTGTCGTGGATGGTTCCTGCTGATGCTGTCTGAGTCCTGTTTGGCGATTTTTAATGAAAGTGATTAGTAAGATTCTAGATGTCACTAAGATGACACAGCTGGCTGTGTGAGGTGTCCAACGCATCTCCTAAAGCTGTATCCCTGTCCTCACCCTTGATCTCCTGTTCCCTCTGCCCTGGTGCTAGGACGAGAGGCTCCAGCCTCCTGCTCTGTGCATCTGTGGCCGAGTGCTGGTTATCCAAAGTCTGCAGAACGGAGCCCTGGGAAGCAGGGACAGCCCCTCCCTGGGGCGATGAGGTTTGTTTTCTGCTGACAGCAGCAATGATAATCTCTCCTTTGGCATGGGGAGGGGGTTGCTCCAGGGTTCCAAAGGCTGACAGCCACCCAGGCTCCACTCTGTCACCTCCTGCCCCTGAGCCACGTGGGGAAACGGGAGGGACAGGACTGCTCCTGTGCCACTGAGCCCAAACACTCCCAGGCTGTGTCCCTTGCTCTCTGTGCTGGGAGTCTCCTGCTGAGACCGGGGAATCCCTGCATCCCAAGGAAGCCACATTACCAGACTTTCTCAGGCCAAGACTGAGGAGGGACTGGACTTCCAGGAGACACCAATGGCTTCCCTCATATCTTGTTGCATCTGGACAAGGACAGGGAAGTCCAGGGATGGGAGCTGACCCCACCACTGGTTCTGCAGCCATGCAACTATGGGCTGGGCTTGGGAACACATTCTGAGCCCTGGCCAGGACCTCAGGCCACTGTGGACAGGGAGTGTGACTCACACCAGTCCCTACTGTCACACAGCCTCACTGAAGGGAGCGAGAGCTCTGGGGCTCCTCCCTGAAAGACCAGGATGCTGGGCTCATGGAGGCCAAGTAGAGCTGCCCAGGGACAACGGGTCAGAGTGTATTTGGCTGCAAGAACAAAAAACACAACTTCAGGCAAGGTAACAGGAATGCCAGCCTCTCACATCGTTGAAAGAAGTCAGGGGCAGCAGCAGCCAAACTGATGGCCTCATGGGCACTTGCTGCTTTACTGTGCCCAGGCCCTCCATTGCTGGCTGACTCCATCAGCACGTTGGTCCTCATGGACAGGGCTTATACCTCAGAGTCACAAGGTGGCTGCAGCTCCTCCAAGCATAATATCTCCATTAAGCAAACCTTTCCTAGAATTTGCCCCTCAAATCTCCCCACAACTCCCATTGGCCAACACTGGCCCATACACACTCCTGAAGCAATCCCAGATTCTGGGCACCTGAGTACATTTACAATGCAGCCCTGGAGAGAGTCAGACATCTGTGTGGGAGGAGGAGGAGCCAGTGGGGCTCCAGAGGTGTGCAGCAGGCTGAAGTCTGGCCCCAGCCGAGTGGAACCCAGGCCTAAGCCCTGCGCTGGAGCTGGAGCTGTTCTGCATCTAGAACCATACTCTGGTTTGGGCCCGCAGCCTCTTGTGGCTCTCGAGCATGTAGCTCATAGCTAGTGTGCTGAAGACCTGAACTCAAGCTCTCCTCGAGCTTAACTCTAATTCAAACAGCCACATGGGTGGTCAACCTGCTGACACCCGGATCAGCAAAGGCACCGGGGCGGTTCCTGGGCCCCAGTTGCTGCAGGAGCAGATGCAGCCCCAGGTTCGCTTTACACTGCAAACACAGATGAGCTCAAATTCCTGCAGCTGCAACCTCAGTGAGGCGACCTAGGCTCGATTCACCGCACAACACTCCTTCCTTTACCGCCTTACACCAGCTGCCATTGTCCCAGCACACAGCCAATACCATGGTGCATCCTAAGGCTCCACGGCCTCAGCTCGTAGTTCCAAGGGGTCAGCACAGACTCACAGTGGCCCAGGAGTGCCTGGGACACTCACACTTCTGCCACCCTGCCGCCTCGCCTAGGAACAGGCAGGCATGGAGAGCAGAGCTTGGGTCCAAGCCAGCAGCCCTCAGGTCTGGGGTCACCAGAGGCCCTAGTTGGCAGCTGGCCTGAGTTAGCCACCTGCTCACCTTCCTGAGGGTAGAAGGGCCATGTGAGCCCGGCTTCCTGTCCTCATGCTTGTTGACTTCTGCATACAAGGCCACAAGACCAGGCTGACCAGGCTACAGGAAGAGTACTGAAGCCACCAGACAGCCCTTTGTCCAGACTCACAGGATGGGCCCCAGAGTCTACATCTCTATTTCTGACAGAGGCTCCATGTCCCAGGCCTGCCCATGCCTCCTGGACTGCCCCAGCCTGCAGGCACCCCGAACCCCCAGGCACGTTGGGAGGGCAGCAATGAGCAGGGTCTTGCAGACTCAGGAAGGCCTCTCCCAAGGCTGGGACCAGGGGGAGGAGAAGGTCTCCAAGCAGAGGCCTCACCCTGTCATCCATCCTCTCACCTGCCCAAAGCTGTTTTCGGAAGTAACCCTGGTGCTTATCAAGTTTCAACTCTTTTTGTTAGACATTAAAATGGACTCACAAGCAGCCACAGGACATGGTCATGGATGACAAAAGATAGAAAGCCCCTGTGGTTAGAGCTCTAGCTGGTCAGACCAGTGGTACCCGCAGAGGTGCTGGGTTATGGGCTGCTTTGCTTGCCTGTTTGGGCTTGTTTTCATTGTCCTCCAAGGGCTAGGCCTGGAGCAGGACTCTGCACGCCACAGGTGCTCCCACAGAGCCACACCAGGCTCTGATGCTCCACCCCATGAGAACAAATCTGCTTTCCTCCTCGCAAGTCCGTGCTAAGCACAACATCCACCCAAGGGAAGTTCAGGCCATGCGTGTGAGGTCATCGGCCAGAGTCAGGATGAAGTCAGAGCTCTCCTGCAGCTCAGGACATTGTGGGCACAGGTCAGGTAGATGAGACCACATGGGAGGGGTAATAGAGCCAATGTGGCTGTCAGCCACCAACTCATCCCCACAGCTCTGCCGGACTTCCACCTGGGAAGAGTTCCACCAGGGGGTCATGGGGCATCACAGCAGAGGCCAGCAGAGGCCCAAACCCCAGCATATGCACCAAGCCTAAAGGAGGAGATGTGGGGCCACATAAGGATCTTCCCCAGAGTCCAGCACTATAGGGAGAAGCTCCTGCCTGCCCTTCTCCACCCCTGTCTGAGGTCCCCTGTTCCCTTTCTCTAAACCCCACCAGCTGGAATGATGAAGCAGCTGCGCCACCCCTTGTGAGCCTTCAGGTCTCCCCAGGACCAAGATGCAGGAGGCCCTGGGCAAAGACAGACAGGCTTAAGGCATGAGCACAGGTGGAGGACCGCCTGGCCACAGTGTCCAAGGGGCCAGTGTGTTCCATTCAGGAGCAGGAACTAGGCTGGGGCTTGGGGTCAGCTACTGTGCCACACACGCCAATCATACCTGTGCCCCCACCCATTCCTGGAGGAAGGTGTTGGCTGCCTACCCCCTTCTGAAAGGCCACCTCTGTCCTCCTGAAGCTTCTAGTGGCCCCATCCCAACATTGGCCTCCAACAGTATGAGACCTGGACCTGTCATCTTAGCTGTCAAGAGGTCACCTCAAGACCCTCCAGGTGTCTGGCACTGTGCACTGTGCGTGGCTGCAGGCTGCCACCCCAGAGCAGGGTCAATGGCCAGCTTCCCAGGACCAGCTCAGTCTGGGGAATACTTTCCAAGCTGCCTGCATCACCAACTCAGCTGCCCTGTGCCAACCAGCAAGACGTTGAGTGGCGAGCCCCACTCAGGCTCAGGGGCAAGGATGGGTCTCCTCTGAAGATGAGCGAGGGTCTGCATCCTTCCTTCCTACCCTCTGGGGTGGGAAGGTTGAGGCAGCAGAGACATTTACTGGGATGGCTTGGGAGAGGAGCAAGTGGGGCCAGATGGTTCAGGTTCTCCGAGGTCCTTGCCCAGTCAGGGGTGAGAAGGGCCAAGGTGCCCTGCTGCTCTGGGTCAGGGTTGTTCCCCGAGAGTCCTAGAGAAGCAAGAGTCCCCTCAGGGTTCTTCACCATGGTGGCTGTGCCTGATATGTGGGAAATAGGAGGCCAGGCGGAGTTATGGTCCAGGAACTCTGTGTGTCAAGTGACCCAGGCAGGAAGCTCAGCCCTGGGCCTGGAGTTCTCACTGCAAAAACCAGGGGTCCCTCTGGGCCAGCACGGGGACTCAGGGTGTGACCATACCTCCTTCCCACAGGGCTGCAGATGCTGGCTTGTGCCTTCTGCAAGGAAAAAGAAAGTGCCATGTGTCATCCTCTCTAGATAACCCCATGGGACATTGTATCCAGACAGCATGGTCAGCAGAAGGGCCAAAAACCATAAGCAGAATTATCCCTGAGGCCAAGGGCAGGCAGGTCACTGGACAGAACTGTGGAGCCAAGTCCTTGTCACACCCTGGCCACATGGCTATGGACACAAGTTCCCAACAAAGACACAGACACCAGGCACACACCTCTGCACACTCAGGAACCCAAACTCACTCTCCCTGGCCTGTCAGTGCAACAGCAAACAGAAACACCAAAAAGACACCCAGGCTTTGGAGGCAGACTTATTTACATCGATGGACACCGACCAGGGTCATTTCCATAAAACAGGCCCAGATCACAGGTGATTCAGGGCTTATATGGGATAAGCAAGCAGGAAGTACAGAAGCAGAGGCTTGTCCACTGGAGACTGGTTTGCCCAATGTGCATCACGGTGACAGCTATGCATCACAGTGACCAGCGGTTTCTAGCAGAAAGAAGCAACCGGAACTGCAACAGGAGTTATCACCTAGGTAACTAAGACACTGAAGTATGCTGGCTGGGGGCATTTTCTGCTACAGCAGCACATGTCACAGTCATCCCGGGCATCCCAGATGAGTGGGCCCTCAAGTCCCTGAGCCTGGAGGAACCATGGTTCATCAAGATCTTCATTCCCTTGTGCCCAGCTCTGTTGTGAGGACACCCAGAGTCATGGCAGAAGGTGGGGATGTGCTGGTCCCAGCCAGGGTGGGGCCTGAGGCACCTCCTAGTGCCCCCCGGGGTATAGCCTCAGAGCTTCTGCTACACCCACTCTTGCCTGCCCCAGATGAGCACAGCGCTGCCACGCTGTCTCCAGTCTGCAGCCGCTGTGCTCCTTGTGGACCACGGAGAGGCAGCATCCAGCCCCAGCAAAAGGACCCTGGTTGCAGAGGACCTTAGCATTCTTGGTTCTTCTTGACCATGAACTGATTTTGAAGAGTGTGGAGGGACAGTTCTGCCACCTTCCTCCACTCAGCACTGCTTGGTTGCTGGCAAAGCCACGCATCAGACTGCCCTCACCCAGGAGCCATAAACCAGTAATAAATCGCTGCAGGTGAAGCATCCTGCCAGCGCTCTCAACTCCCCAGGCGCAGCGGCTCCGATCAGCGCAGCAGCAGAGCACCTGGGCTTTGTCCGCTCACATGTCTTGAGCTGGCTGCAGGCCTGCAGCTTGAGTTGGTGGCCGTCAACTGAGGGGTCCACAGCAGCTGGTGGCATTATGTGCCACTCGGGCTGGGTCTCACAAGCTGTGCACACACTGGGAGGTCTGGGAAGTCATGGCCAGGCACCCACTGACTTTGGTTTTGCTTTGTCCTTTAAACAGCCTCAGCGGACTGCACAGGATGAGCCAGGCATGCATGTTTCCTCACGATGGGACGCTGGAAGGGCCTGACTGGAGGGCACTCTCCAGTTCCTGCCCAGCTGGCAGCACCCACCTGTGGGTTTCGCTCTGTCTGCCTGCCAGAAGTAGGACTTCTAGTGCAAAGAACAACCAAAAGCCAGGCTGCCTCAGACACCAGGCTGGACTCCAGTAAACATACTGGCTGTCACTGGTGCCCAAGCCTCATCTCATATCCTAAGTAGGTCGCAGCACCAGCACAGCTGCTGAGGTCAGCGCCACCCCAAAGACTCTGCTTGGGGCCATGTGCAGATAGGGACACAGAGACAGGTGCCTGGGACGTCTGCACTGCCAGGGACCCTAGAGTTAATGCCAAGAGAGGCAATCTTCAGTCACCTCAGCACTGAGCACAGAATTCCAGCCTATCTGGAACAAGGCCTTCAAGGAAAGGAATCTTGCTGCTGTGAGCTGGCATAGCCTTGAGCCTGCCCTGGTCTCACAGCAGGAGTTCAGGGAAGACTGCTGGTGGTAACACCCTGCAAAGGTGACGCCTGTCCCTGAGGTACTCATGGACAGAGTCGGGGAGTTTTTCCAGCAGCACACTGAGGACTTAAGAGTTTGTCGCAAGAGCCCCAAGGCAGCAGGGTCAGGTTCTGACATGGGGCACAGGTCCTTGTGAAGTCGGAGTGCCCACCCCTCCTTTCCAGGCAGGAGCTGGTAGGAGCATTCTGCTCTTTGCTCACTCTGTGTATGTGGACTGAAAGGAGGTGAAGGCCCTGCAGGTAAAGCCTGCTGCCTGTTTGCCGCTTCCATCAGCCACTCTGAGTGCTGGGGCCCCTGCTGCATCCACACCCACAGGCTGTGACTACCCATGGGAAAGCCCGCTCTGTGTGGGACCATGCTGTGACCTCTGACACACAGATGCCACCCCAGGAAGACAGGGACAGTTCCATCACTGCCAACTTCCCTCTCCATGGCTGTCACATGGTGGCCACAGACTTATGTAGGGGGATGTGAGGGTGACAGAATTGGAAAGATGCTCCTCCAAGCCCAGGAGCCGCATTAAACCATCTCCTGTCCTCCCCTAAACCCAGGCCTCCATCTGTGGCTCCACACCTGCCCTCCTGAATTTGTAAAGAAGCATCCTGGACCCCAGAAGAAGCTTGATCACCTGGGGGTTTGTGTGTCCCTGGCAAGTGGCTGACTTTGTAATAATGGTCTGTGATTGTCACTCTGCACCCTGGAGAGAGACTACAGTGGCCCCCCTCCCCCACCAGGGCTTTGTTCCTTCTGGCCCAAAGAGCAGGGCAGAGCAGGGGGTGCTCCTCAAGGCGTACTCTGCAGAGCCCTGAGTCTCCACAGGGCATGCAACCCAGACATGCTGGCTGCTGGGCTGGCGTCACCCCCCGCTTTGGTTTTGTGTGTATACGGATGCATCCAGTGCCCTGGAGAATGACCGACAAACTAAACAGAGAGCCAGACTCACCCCAGCCCTCGCAGCCTTCCCTGCCCAGGGTCAGCACGCAATCCCTGCAGGCGAAGCTAGTGGAAGTCGAGAGTCCAATCAGGAAAAGAATCCCAATAAGCGGTGTTTGCGGCTTCTACCACCCTTTCCACATGCATGTGCTAAGGAGGTGCTCCAAGGGTGGGGTCCCCGCTTTCCAAGGGGCCCGTGCCAAGCAGGTTAGGAGGGGGGATTAATGGTCGCCGCAGAGCCTCCTCCTTCTCCTCGGGTAGGGCAGAGGTGGGCAGCCGGGTGCCCTGGCAGGGATCGGGGAGGGCCGTGCTGGAGAGACGAGGCCACGGCGGAAGACACAGCAGGAAGCAGGTTTCCATGGCAGGATGACACCAATTGCAAAATTTCCGCCTTCCACAGGCAATTTCTTTCAGGCCGAAGTTCGAGGGTGGCAGGCCTGGAGGTCAGCAGTGACCAGGTGGCACGCTTGCCAGACCCCAGCTCTCAGTCCTATAGTCCCTGGTGGACCCTGAAGGCCCCGCTTTTGCAGCAGTCTGGAACCCTGGCGGACGCTGCCCTAGGGCCTTTCGGCCTTTCGCAATCACACTTTCAAAACAGGCTGCAAGGGTTCTGATTCTTCTCAAATCTGATGTTAAAACAATATTTAGTTTCTCTTGTGAAAGGAAATCAGTTGTTTGCCTACATCTGAGCCCGCTGACCAGAAACAAAGGAGGAAAAGACCCACTCACAACAGAGGGAATCGTGCCGGGCGGGTGCTGGGAAAGGGGGCAGGTGGCCCGGCTACTCTGAGACACTGCCGCAGCCAGGTGGGGTGTTGTGGGTCCTTGCTGAGCCACCAGTGGGATAAAATCTGTTTACATCCTTCATGGTCTAACTTTATCCTCACTGACATAATGAGGCACCCTGCTTAACACACAACAGTGGGAACCCCCCAAAAGCCAGAAGCCAAGCATCCTCTTTGCCTGTTCTGCCCATACCACACCACCACACCCAGTGCCTCTACAGCCCAGATGGGTGCCTGAGCCCTGAGCTTGACGTGGGCTGCTGCCAGCTTCCCTTCCAGCTCTGAGCACAAGGGGATGGCATTGTGGGGGTGCCCCTCCTCCTCTGTGTCTACTGGGGGAACCAAGGAGCTGCACGCTCCTCTATTTGAGAGGTCCTGAGCTCAGTGTGCAGAACTGCGCCTTTAAGGCTGGACTTCACTGCTAGCAAAGGGCACTTCTCGCCCTGCATAATCCCTCTCGACTGCAAATCCCAGCTTCACAGGTACCCCAGGCTGGTGCTGTTCTGTCCTGGATCTCCATCTTGCCTCGGAAGGACAATTTCCACCTCCCGCACAGCCTCAGTTTTGTCCCTGGGAATAACTACAAATCTGGAATTCATCAGAGCACAGGCAATAGTGGGTACCTGCCACATGCTATTCACACACCCCTCCCCTGCTGGTACCTCTAGTCTTTAAGGGGTCACATGGTTCCTGTGGTCATGTGACTACCACATGCGAGGCTGGGGTCAAGCACAGGTGCCTGCAAGGTGGGCTCTGCACAGTGCTTGCCAGGGAGCCCCCAGGATTCTGCTCCAAGGGCCAGGGAAGTTAGGCATGGCTACCACATCCCGAACAATCAGAGTCCAGCATTCTCTGCAGAAGCTCCTTGAGGCCCCTCTGTAGTAGGAGCGCCAACCCTCTCCCCTGACTCCCAGCACCACAAGTCTGCCCTGATCAGCCCTGTCCCTGGATGCTTCCTTTGCATGGACTTTAGGACTCCTGGCCAGGACACCGCCCCACCTGCTTCTGGTCTCCAGTACCCGCCTCCTCTCCTCCTATAGCGTCTGCTCAGGTGGACACTGAGGGTCTGGCCTCCGGGTGCACAAATGCATTTAAAGATTTTGCCAAGCTTTTTCTTCCCGTCCACTTTATGGAAACCCTGCTTGTGAAAGTCAGCCAGCTCCATCTGGGTAAAGGGTCAAGAAACCTGAGACCTGATGCCAGGCATCAAGATGGTGTGACACTGCAGGACGCCTTGGGTCTGGAGACAGTTGCTGGATGATGAGCCCCAAGCCTTTGGGACCCTTCAGAGACAGCCTGGAAGGACCACACCTCCTGGGCATCCCAGTAAATGGTCCGATATGTACTTGGGAAAACGCAGATACAAGTCTGAATGATTGAAGTTGTCATGGTTATGGAAAGACAAACATTTGCACACCCAGAGATAACAGGAACTCCCTCTCCACTGAAAACCTTCTCCTCCGGGAAGATAAGAAACTCAGAGATGGTGCCCAGATCCCTGGCCCAGGGCAGGGGGAGCACGTGTGCAGAGCAGCCTGGAGCACTGGGCCCCAGTTCAGCTCAGGAACCCCACCAGAAGATGCAGAGGAGGCAGAGGCAAGGGGAACCCATGTGTGAGCACACTGTAATCAGTTTATTTTGTACATGTGACATCATAAGCAAGGGTTTTGCCTGTGTTCTAGTTTAACTCCAATAAATAATATGTACAAATGTGCTGAGTTTACAACACAGCAGAGGAAAACCTTTGCCTTACAAAGACACATTTTCTTACATGATACAGTTTTTCCATTCACTGGAGCGTGACTAATGCCCAGCTTACTCCAACCAAGGCCCTTCTGCAAGCTGTGTGGCGGAGTCGAGTGGTGTGTACCTAATCTTTTCTACCAGAGAATAAAGCTATACAATGAAAATTCCTCAGTTTCTTGAGAATTGAGGGCCTGGCTGGGCCCACTACTTATTACTGACCCATATTTAATGTTTTCCAGAAAGCTGGACGCGCCCTAGAACGATTGTCCTCAAGTGACTGCACAGAGGAGCTCCTGCACTTCTGGTGAGCTGGACAGGGCAGGACCCTGGTTTCTCTCCACCTCTCCCACCATTGCGGGCCCTCCAAGCCTGGTCAGGGACCACACATGGGTGGCCAGGGCTGGAAGGTCCCTCCGAAGCAGGAGACGTTCTTCAAGGCCACTGTAAGAAAGGCTATGACTGCCCATCCTAAGGGCCTCTTTCCCAGATCCAATTCCCCTGGAAAGTGGGGGGGCTTTCATTCTGGAGCACAAGTGAGCAAGTAAATAGAGGAGCTGAGAGTCTGATTAGCCGGAAGCAGGCAGCATGAGACCTTCTAGGCCCCTCTCCTGGGGCTGCTTCTCTCAACCTGGAGCAAGCATTGGAACATTTCAACACCTCCAAAACTTAACTGTAATGAAGGAAACTGCATATGACACTTAACAATCACTCTCTCTTCATCCAAATCAAAGCGAGTCTAAAACTCAGACTCACTGTTTGAAAAATAAAGATAAGACAATTCCACGGGTTTAACTTCTATGACAGTTCAGCAATGTTAATTCAATGGTCACCTATTAAACTCTGTTAAAATTATTTTCCCTCGAAGCCTGAAATTTCAGGATAAAGAAATTAGCAAAGCTAGGGGAAAATAAATTAGCAAAGCTACAGGAAAAGAAAATATGCAACTCTTTTTGTTTTCAGTGTTTCTGTTTCTGCCTCACATAGCAATTCTGTCTGGATAGACAGTAAGAGCCAAAAAGGAGGCTGAGTATAGGCAGAGAGACAGCTTCTGACACACAGCAGGGTGGGGAATGCAGTGAGCCTCGGAGACAGACAGGTAAGGAGTGAAAAAAAGGGAAGAGGCAAAAAGCTAAATATTTAAAAAAAATAAATATCTCAGTTGTCACCAGCCCTGCTGGTAGGAGTCTGCCCTGCAAGCTAAGGCCCAGCAGCACTCACCCCTCCCACACCCAGGCAGGGCGGGCCGCCTGCCAGTCTGTCCTCCCGGCAAATCTGTGCTCTGCCCAGAAGTGGCAGCTTCACCCCTCGGGGCTCCCAGGCAGAGGACAGGGACGGTCTTCACAAGGTGGCAGCCAGGGTCCTTCTGAGCAGCAAGGGAGTGAGCAGATGGGGATGCACAGTGGGTGGCACCCTGCACATGGTGGGTCCTCAGAACTTCTGCAGGGCCACAGACTTAGCAGGGGAGGCACACTTGTACTCCATTTCCTCACGGGCTGCCACCCGCTTCTTGCGCAGGTGGCAAAGGAGTGCCAGAAGCGCCACCACCAGGCACAGAGTAGAAATGGAGGTGCCAATGAGCACTACGGAGTGCGAAGGCCCTGCGGGCGGGGTACTTAGCGTGGGGCCTGGCGCTGGGCTGGTGAAGTCCTCCCCGGAACCTTCCTCCTCCTTGACGCCCTCCCCTTTTGTCACCAGGCTCTGTTCGCGGTCGCAGTCCTGGCTCACTTGGCCCTCTAGGGGGGAGCCAGGCCCGCAGACACACTCATATGTGCCCAGGAAGTTGTGGCACTCATGAGAACCACAGTGGCCCTGCTCACACTCGTCGATGTCCACGCATGTGCTGACTCCGTCCAGAATGAAGCCTTCAGGGCAATAGCAGATGCTCGGGGTGTGGGGGTCACAGTCTGCGGGACACTCAGTCTCGTTGCAGTACAGCTCGCAGAGGTGCGGTGCCTCCAGTTTGGGCCGGAAGCCCTCGGCACAAATGCACTTGTACCTGTCCGTGTCTATGGGCTGGCACTGGTACTCACAGTCCGATCTGAAGCAGGGGTCCAGCAGCTCCACACACTCCCCATCCACCATCTCGAAGCCCTCGTAGCAGCGACACTCGAAGCCGCCGTCGGTGTTGACACAGAGTTGCTGGCACACGCTGGGCACCTGTGCACAGTCATCCACGTCCTCGCAGGAGTGCTGGTCGGCTGCCAGCTTGTAGCCGGTGGCGCACATGCAGGTGTAGGAGCCCGGCGCTGTGGGGTCACTCACGCAGAAGTGAGCACAAAGGCCGTCACACGAGGGCGCGGCCGAGGCGACACAGGAGCGCCCATCGGCCTGCAGCTTGGCTTGGTGGGGGCACACACACCTGGGCGCCCCCTCGCTCCAGTAGCACGCGTGCTCACACCCGCCCTTCTCTACTGAGCAATCCCACGCGCCGGGCGCCTTGCGGCCCCAGCGTCCCTCTGCAGCCCCAGGAGGCGCGGCGCACTCCAATTGCAGCCCGAGCACCGCCACGGCCGCCGAGCTGCCCACGGGCAGCGCCTGGAAGTCCGCGCCGCGCGCCCCGAACGGGGTGTTGTAGGCGACAGAAACGGGGTGCCCGACAGCCTCCACTGCCAGTGGCCTGCAGGAGGCCTCGAAGTGCAGCTCGCACAGGAATCCAGCTGCCTCTGTGTCGCACTGCTGCGCCTCCCAGGCAGGGTCGCCGGGTCCCATGGCTGCCGCCGACACGGTGACGCACAGCGGGCCGCAGGGGGGCGCACCGTCGCTGTGGCTGTCTGGCCGCGCCCACCTGCTGTAGCTGGTGCGGTTATCGCCTGTCACCCACTGGAAGCCGCGCAGGGGCCCAAGTGATCCTGGGTCCCCGCAGCCCTGCGGGCGCTGCAAACCGATCCACAGGTGCGGGCTTGCACCACCGTCGCCGCTGAGGAGCAGAGAGATGACCTCGGCCGCCACGGAGGAGCGCACGGTCATCAGCTGCCCGCTCAGGCGCTTGCAGACCTGGCTGGCGTTGGCGAAAGTCGCGGGGCCGTGGAAGAGCGCAAAGCACTCGCTCTCCACGCACTGGCCGCCGCTGGGCCTCGGGTCCGCGGGCACCGGGAGCCCCAGGCCGGCCAGGGCCAGCACGCCGAGGAGCAGCACCCCGAGCATGCCGCGCGGGGCCGAGGCGTGCGGGCGGAGGCGGAGCGGAGGGCGCGGCGCGGGGCCGGGAGACGCAGCTCTGCTCTGCCCGCGGCCCGGCCAGGCTGGCTTATAAACGCGCGGCCCCCTCCCTCCTGGACGTTCGGGAAAAGGAAGGAAGTGCAGTGGGAAGGGCCGGGGCGGCGTCCTCAGATCGAGAGGTTCCCTCACCGCCCTCGCTCCCGTAGGGCCTCGCCGGGTGAGCGGAGTGGGTAAGGACCGTGCCCCACCGCGGTTGGCGGCGCGAAGCCGCCCGCCCCCCCCCCCCCGCCTCTTAGCGCCCCACCCCTTCCATAAATAGTACCCCGATTTCAGAACCCAGAAAGGGGGCGGGGCCAGGCGGGGCAGCTAGCGACCCTGACCTGCAGGATACCGGAGCAGGGGCCGGATGAAGACCAAGAAGACACTGGGGGGCGGTGCAGCGCAGGCCACGGATTCCCACGAAGACGGGGTCGCTAGAAGACGGCTCCAGCCCCGGCCAGGGTGCTGTCGGGGAGTCCGTGGAGGGGGCTGAGGACGCCAAGCGCGCCTGACACCAGCACCCCCTCCAGCTCCCTGGTGGGCGCTGCCAAGCCCAGTGTGCTCTGGCGTGGAAGAGGTGCCGGGTGTGTCGCGGCACCGAGGTTTGGTCCGTCGCCGTCCAGCTGTACGGAGGGACCATGCACCGATGCCCCTGGCGTAGTGGGCAAGCAGCCTCGTGGGAGACCCATCGGTATCCTGGGGACGCTCCATCTGTGAAAAGGCGGTGACCGAGGGGTCCGCCACACGTGGGCAAGCAGACGGGGCCGGGCGGCGCGTTAGGAGAGCTGTCACTTTGGACCTTATCCGCTTATTCACGCGCCAAGAATGCGGAGGGCGGAGAGTAGCGAAATTTCAAAACACCCAGTCTGCTCGACCACGACCACTCCTGGCCGGACAGCAGTAGGCGGCGCTGTCGGACGCCAGACCAGGCGGGGAGTCGAGGGCGCAGATAGGGATGTGGGCGCGGGGACCCTGGCTCGGGGAGCCAAGGGCACGGGCTTCTCGTTCCTGCCTGCGGCTGCCAAGCCCGGCAGAGCCCGCACCCCAGCAGCCCGGCTGCCCGGGGGAGGGGGCTTGGGCGGTGCCTCAAAGCGCCCCCAGCCCGAAGTGGAACCCGTCCTAGGAAGGAGACGCAAGGCCCAGGAGCACTGCGGAGCCCCAGGCGGGGTGCGCGTCGGCCATAGGCGGCTATGACTGCTGAGCCCCAGCCCGAGCGCGGAGAGCGCCCACAACCAAGTCTCGTCCACGCGGGAGGACAGTTTGGTGGCCTTCCGGCCTGCCCACCGCCGTCGGCTCAGCTCCTGCTTGGTCTCCTTGCGCCCGGAGCCGAGGCGGTGAGGCTGTGCGAGAGTTGGCAGAGAGGAGCGCAGGGGGGCAGAGCCGCCTAGGACGCGGCCCGCCCCACCGGAGCAGGGAGCAGGTGTTGCGTGCAGCTGGAGGGAAGCAGGGCCCAGCTTAGCGACCCCTGGCACGACTGGCCCTGGCTGCCCTGTGGAGAGCCTTGGCGCTTGCTTCCAGCCTGACCCCCACCACCTTTCCTTCTCAGCCTTTCTCTTCTGCCTGTTTCCTGTCCAGCCATCTCCTATGCATGTTTGAAACTGCCCTTCCCAGCTGAGTCTCCCCAACCTCCGCCCCTGAGGGGACCCACTTCCAGCCCCTGGCTCCACGTGGACGACTCCACCTCCCCCTGCTCAGCCACCCTTGACCACGCCTCCCAGGCTCCCATGGGCTCACCAGCTGCCCTCCTTCTCACCTGTACTGACTCTGACCCAGGAGCTTCTCGGTGGCCCTCCACTTCGTCAGAGTCTCGCCCCCTCCCCACCCCATCCCATTCCCCTATGCAGACCATGCCCTGCCTCTGTCCCTCACTCTTCTCTCCTCTCACCCTGCCAAGGTCACTTGGGTCCTCTGATATCCCCTGCTGCCCAGCCCCCATGGGAGATGACCAGCTCCATCCCCTCCCCTCTCTTAAGTGCTTATCCCGTGCCTCCTCCCTGGGGCCACACACAGGGCTGCCTGCACCCCACTGCTGCAGCCTCAGTGACCATGTCATCCTGGCCACAGAGAGCTCCTGGCAGGGGAGGCTCTGTGCAGCCTGTCTCCCGTTCTTCCCCTGCCGTGAAGCCCTGGTCTCCACGAGCCGGTCGCCACGAGCCCCAGCGTCTCTCCTCCCACAGGTCCTTGTTGACAAGCTGCCTTCAGCTGAGTGTTTCTGAGTCACCAAGCCAGAGCTAAGAGTTTCGAACTTTCACGGATAAAACTTCCCATCACCTCCTCAGTGCTAGCCACCCCTGCCTGCCTAAGAGGTGGTGCTATGCATGCTGCTGTCTCAGCCACTCTCAGGATCTAGCCTTCTGGGAGCGAGGCAGAGAGCTGTGCACAGTGCCCCCACCTCACAGCACCCCCAGTGCAGCGATGAAGCACATTGCGGATGTATTTTCCAGAGCATTTTCAACCTGTAAAGTCCAGGTTGAGAGACTTCAAGGCCCCAGAGATAATTGAGACTGTGGGCTTTACTGGACGTGGTGATGCACCCCTGTAATCCCAGCACTCAGGAGGCTGAGGCAGGAAAATTGCTGCAAGTTTGAAGCCAGCTGGGCTACAAAGTGAGTTCATGGCCAGCCTGAACTGCATAGTGAACCCCTGTCTCAAAAAAAAAAAAAAGTGGGCTTTGCAGCCACCTGGCTGAAGCTGAGTCTCAACTGTACCATTTACAAGTTGCTATTGTTGTTTTTAAGTTTTAACAAGTTACCTGGCTTCTCTTTGCCTCAGTTTTCTCACCTGTGTGATAGAAATTGCAACATAGTTTTCTTTACTATAGACCGAATTATGAATGGAAAGCACTTAGTACAGTTGAGCCATGGTAAACTGTCAACAAATTTTAGCTAAAAAGAAACACACAGTTCCCTAGAATTTGAATTGAGCCACTGGTGCTTTGCACACCCAATGTGGTTCCTGACTCACTGTTGAATTAAATTTGATCCAACCCAGCTTTTTCACCAGTTATTACAAGCAGTTGTTGAAAACCTCCAGGACCAAGGAGGTGCAGGGGAAATTGAAGAACCAGAGCATTGTGTCTTTGCTGGGTCCCCATCTGCCCCAGGCTTCGAGTATGGATTTTCTCACTTCCAGGATGACAGCCAGGGACAATGAGTGACTCCCCAGGACACACGCTAGTGAGCAGTGGAACTGACACTCGCCGCGCAGCCTGCCTCTGTGACAGGGCTATGGTGGGAGTACATCTAGGCCCCCAGTGTAGCCGCATATCAGGTAATCTGGCTGAGTTCCTCAAATCTCCAATTCTCCCTTTCGCCCTGCTTCCCTTGGAGATGTGATGCCTAATGCACAGGGTTGCTTGAAACTTGAGCAGGAGCTACACATACAGCATGAGTCACAAATAAAGATAACCCCCCTGGTGAGAAGCCTCAGTGCGTCAGATCCATCTGGCCAGGCTGGATTTCTGGCAGTTCCTGTACCATCCGGGGAAGAGCTTGGCCCCACCACCTGGGTGATACATGGCCACTGGTACTGAAAGCACACAGGCACTGTCAGAAGAGACCTGAGGAAGAGACCACAGGCAGAAGGGGACTCTACACCTTCCCCTGCGTAAGAGCATAATGGTACAAAAGTGCGGCCCTGAGGGTTTGGCCTGTGCAGCTACACACGGTACGTGAATCGAAGGTGTGTAAGGTAAGTGCCGATGGAGCAAATATCATTCAATAAGCAACTGCATCTCTGCATAGTAAAGCAAATAGTTTACTAAACTCTGGCACTCGCTCAGGCTTTCTTCACAAAACAGAGTGAACATGCATGGAGGGACTTTCACAGTTCTCGTCACCATCCAGGAAGTTTGTAATCCTATGAAAAGTTTTTTGGAATTCCAATAAATTAATTCTAGTCTACCACTTCCGGTGCAACCCATAGTGAGAATAAAGACCCAAGACATATTTATAGTTATGGGGAGCCTAGGGGTCCTAAGTCTGGTCAGAATTAAGGTTCATTGGAACAGAGATCTTGAGCCAGGGCTCAATTCGGATTTTACTAACTCATGAAGAAGGGAGAGGCAGGAGGATGAGCACCTGTGAGAAAGGTGAGAGGTGTGTGAGTCTGTGAGCTGGGCCAGCTCGGGGGCCTGACCCCCACCTCTGCATATGCAGAGGGAAGTGTACGCAGAAAGACCAATCTGCATAACATGACTGAGGTGGCCTCTTATGTTTTGGGGTTGGTGCTTCAGCTCTGACCTGTAAGCTTTTCAGCCCTGGGGAGTCAGAGTCTCTGATCTTGAGGCGGATCCCAGACTAAATAGAAGGGGTAAAACTAGACACTCCTTAGGAGAAAGTGTCACTATAAACCTTTGTGTCCTGAGACTAAGCAACAAGTTTTTAGGTATGACACTGAGAGCACAAGTAAAACTTGGACATTACTGGTTAAAAACTTTCGTACTTCAAAAGAAGCAGACACCCACAGAATGGGAGGATGGGCAAAAACACAACAGTGTTAGCAGATAAGGAATTTATAATATCTAAGAAACCATTAAAAACAATAAGAAGACAGCTAACCCAATTAAAATATAGGCAAGGGACCTGAAAAGACATTTTTCTAATCAGGGGACAGGTTCTCAACATCCTTGGTCATCAGAAAAATGCAAAGCAAAACCACAGTGAGCCTTTCAAGGGACATCTTGGATCCCAACTGTAAGAAACCCCCAGATAACCACCCCACTGGATGTGTAACTTCTCTGACACATTCGTGTGGCTGGACACTGGGATATGTGCATGTGTGCACAGGGTGAGCCACATTTGTACCCTGGCCCTCTAGCAATCAGCACTCCTTTTCAGGTTAATTAATGCATGCATTAGCTCTAACATGTGGAATAAAAAATGAAACCATTCGTCTTGAAGCAATAGCAAAATGTGAAAAAGCAGCAAATATATGCCATCAAACAAACACTTCTTTATGGTGCTTTAAGTCATAGTTCCTTAAACCAGGCCTGGTGATGCACACCTGTAATCTCAGTACTTGGGAGGCTGAGGCAAGAGGATCATTCATTGTGAGATTGAGACCAGCCAGGCTACAAAGTGAACTCAAAACCAGGCTGAATGGCATAGGAAGACCCTGTCTCAAAAAGACAAAAAAAAAAAAAAGAAAAAAAGAAAAAGAAAAAACTCACAACCATAAATCACAGTTCCCAGAACCTTCACTTACCTGCCCTCATTTCAGATGTGGGATGACATAGCGGTATTTTGAGGTCAGCAGCACCATAATGTGAGTGTGTAAAATGCCTGCAATTTCCAATCACCTCAGCTTCTCCTAAGATGCTGCTGGTATTTACCTTTTCTTTCTTGTTTTTCTTTCCCAGAAGGGAAGAGTATACTGAGTTTTAGGGAAAAAAATGAATGAAAATAGAGATGCAGTAGTTCATTCAAGTGGATGAAAACCTTGCATTAATAATCACAAAATGTAAAAGAACATAGAAAAGTCTGCCAAGCAGAAGCCTCTTTTTATTTTAGCCTTTGTTTTTCATATAATATTTTTCACAGCACATTATATTTTAATTGAAAGCACAATGCATGTTTGGAAACTGCAGTGTTGCCCTCAGACACCGGGCTTGGAGAGGGCACTCACCAGCAAGGAGAAGCCCATGTGCCACCCCAGACCCAGTGCTGTCTCCCACGGGATGAACTCCAGGTGCCACTGAAGACAGAAGTGGCATAGGCGGATGGAAAGCAGACCAGGAGGGCTGTGATATGAGAACTGAACTTTTCAAGAAAAACTGCAGCTTCTGGACACAAGAGGTATTCAAGCACTTTTCCTTTCTCCCTTCCTAGAAAAATTCTTAAGGGCCTTAAAGACACTGAGGTAGTACCCCGCATCCTACCTTGGCCTTCTCCCTGAATAATACAGCTCCCACACTCCATCCCCCGGAGCTGCTGCTAGGGGACCATGCTGCCTACTTCAAACATATGCAAACTGTAGAGAGGCCACACTGACTCCATTTTGTCCCAGACACATCCAGTTGACAGTGTCTTGGTGGAAAGTGCAGGCCTTGAAATGTTCCCTCCCCCACCACACACACACACAAGGTAAAAACATGAGGTCCTGTAAGGACAAGAAGCAAACAAGTTATATAATCAAAGCATGTGCAATATGGGTTTCTTTGTTCTTTATCTCAATAAAAGCTTCTTGATTACACTGGCCCGGTGGCATAGGATCATTTTGCTGACCCTTGTTGCATGCACCCCTTGATTTTCCCTTTGCTTGCAGAACCCCTGCATCTGGCACCCAAACAGGGACTTGACACAGAGACACCTGCTTTTAGCCTTTGTTTTTCATATAATATTTTTCACAGCACATTATATTTTAATTGAAAGCACAATGCATGTTTGGAAACTGCAGTGTTGCCCTCAGACACCGGGCTTGGAGAGGGCACTCACCAGCAAGGAGAAGCCCATGTGCCACCTTGGGCTTCTATTTCTTTCCTTGCTGTATTCCTGGGATGGAGCACAGATCCCAATGCATCGACTTCATTTTCTTCAGGAAATCCCCCGGGTAAGTCATGGGGAATTCCCTGCCTGAAGTGCAGCAGAAACATAAGGCAGAACTGCTTTTTCTCCTTAAGAAGGCAGGCCATGTGCTCCCTGGGCATAATTTAGTAACTTTTGTGAGAAATTCACGATTATTGTCCTTGGTATCCTGAGGGAGGAATGCTTATTATGGAGGATTGGGAAAAGATAGGCCGACTGCTGCACGTGGAGCCTTGAGCTCCCGTCTCTGTCCCGCACACCTGGCCTCTCTGCCGGGATGCTGCTGCAACCTTTGGCAGGTGAACAGACAGAGTACTGCGTGGCTGACTGCCAGGCCCTCCTAGGTGTACTGCTTCTGCTGTCTCTACCTTAACTGAGTAAGACCCTCTTTTCCTTGACAACAATTGGCTCCCTTAGTCGATGCTTAATCAGATCCTGCTGACGTGATCTCTGACCCTCCTTCTCTACAGCAGGCCCTTCAGAGCATTGCTCACACACTCACCACAGTGATGGTGATCGAGTCCCGAAGGACGGCCCTCTCTCCTTACTCATTTTGCATTCAGCCCCTTTGCCCACCAGGGCTCTTGTTGCTATCCAGAGCAACAAAGTGTTCATTGTCGAAAGGTTACATTACCCCACTCGCCCGGCTGTACTTTATTTCCCATCATCAATGCTATTTCCTCTTTTATCACTCCAGGGTATACTCGGACACTTACAATCCTTGGAATTTATCTCACTGATACTGTTTTACCACTTACCAAGGCTGACTTCTCCTTTTTGCTGTCCCCTACTGTTTTTCTCCAAGTCTCTTTGGCTATGTTGGTTCTATTTCTTTCCAAATGTCCCCAGAGCCATTCTGGCAGGGACCCGCACCCCCGCTGACTTGAGGAGGAGGGGGTGCTTCTGTGTTATCACCAATAGGCCCTGTGTAGATTCCTGCTCTTGCATTCAACCTATTCAAGATGAGTTGACACCACAGGCTGCACAACCCAATTCCACAGTTTTGCCTTTCCCTGAATCAAGCCTGGCTACCTTGGAAGTGACATAGGATGACTGCTTGGCCAGTGACCTGAGGTGATATAAAAATGCTGATCCAGTTTCCGTAAGACTTGCTCCACGCATCTGAAGAGGAACCAACTCGTGAAAAGCTTCTTGCAGTGGTATTTACCAAACTGATAATGAACTCTTTACAGCTTGTTTGCAGTCCACCATGGGGATCATACAGTCCCATGACCTCCAGGAAAGATAGGAATACAATATTTGTGTTCAATTAGCAAAAACAGCTGATGTGTCTCATTTCTGTCTTGCTCAAAAGATAAAAATGAAGTAAATTCTCAGGTCCTGTCTGATTCCAGTATGCAAGGACCCCTTCTCTCTCAGTAATTACACCATTTTCTCCACTATTCCAAACTAAATTGTAACATGTGCTGACTTTCCAAATTGGGGCACTCCCACCCTTAAGAAAGCCTGATAACGCTGTTAAAATGTTCACTCCATACGTGGCAAATTCAAATGCTGCTTCATGTGCTCCTATTGAAAATTAAACTACTCAGTGTCTTTGCCTTCCTAATAGTACTTGGAATTGTTCTAGTTATGAGCCAATATTGTATGGACATGGACACATTTCCTCATGGGAAGAGTAGACCTTCAGTTATATCCCTGCAAACTTATCTCATAAGACGAAATGTTGCCTTAGTCACCTCACTATATTGTTGCCTTCTCCTGAATTCATACTGTCTCGCACCAAACAGTCTACAGCTAGTCTCACTGACCTATGTAGGGACTTTTGTATTAGCCTGTTAACCAAAGCAGAAATTTATGCTTTAGGTATTTCTCTGGTTGGTGTGCCTTGCCCTGGAAGCCAGGGCCAATCGCAGTGTTAATGCACTAGCTTGTCTCATGACAAAACAAATTAGTTATACTTCCATGGCTTTGGCAATATTGAACAAAAAATGAAGTGAGCACCGACAAGCAATTTTAGATAATCATGCTGCAACTGATTATCTGCTTCCATTATATCATCATGGATGCAATGAAATTGCTCAAATGTGCTGTTTTAATTTGTCTGATGAAAGTAAATCTATTAATGAGAAGCTTCATGAATTATGAGAACTTACCAAGCAGATACATGTGTCCCAAGGGCTCAGTATTGGATTATGGAATTTCCTTACAGGATGGTTACAAGGTATCAACTGGTAAAAGAAATGTTTCTTTATGGTGTTACTGTCCTTATCTGTCTAATTAGTGTGGAATGCCTCGTACAATGCATCCCATCCCTATGCAAAATGTTCATACCTAAAATACCAGTTTCTAATATAGTAAGAAAACCTAAACTGAAAAAGAAGGGGGGGAAATGTAGACAGGCCACACTGACTCCATTTTGTTCCAGACACACCTGGTTAATAGTGTTTTAGTGGAAAATGCAGGTCTTGAAACATCCCCCCATCCAAGGTAAAAACATGAGGTCTTATAGGGAAAGAAGCAAACAAATTATATAATCTAAGCATGCACAATAGGAGTTTCTTTGTTCTTTATCTCAATAAAAGCTGCTTGCTTATGCTGACCAGGTGGCAGGCAGTCATTTTGCTGACCCTTGGATTGTGTGTCCCTTTATTTTCCCTTTGCTTGCAGAGCCCCTACAGTAGTTTACATCTTAACTCCACCCAGCAAGTGGGCAGAACCTGCCAGAACTAGAGCACACATCCTGGGCGACCTGCCTGAAGGACCCTACAAGTCCCTACAAGTGCACCCTGCTCAAGGCTGCCGACAGCCATGCTGCACTGGCCTGCTGGCCTGTCCCCTGAGGGTGGCTTGTGTGGTTCTGCCTACAAACCCTTATGCCTCCTTCAGGACCTGTCCAGAAAGTCCTTTCTCTGCACTTGAATCAGCAAGCCCACAACCTGCTGTGGAGGGTGAAACCTCATGGCTCCCAGCTCTACTTTGGGGCCCTCCTGGGCCCTGTGCATTGATAAGCATGGGCTCAAATGCGTGTAGGGCATGGGGTGTCCAGGGGAGGAAGGCGAGGGGAGCACAACTCATTCAGTTGAGTAGAACAGAAAAGGAAGCCATAGGGTTTAATGTTTCACAAGTCTATTTTAGTGCCTGCTTAAATATAGTAAGTGCAGAAGTTCAGCAATAAAGAAAGAGTCTGCTGTGAAACTAACTGTGCCTATTCAGGCCTTAACATTAATCTTTTTAGAGAAGTAGAAAGCTGGATGCTTTCTTAGGACAACACGTGCATTATAATTGACACAGAATTTATATTTCCTCTTGCACAGTCAACACCCTAGGCTCCCTGCCCTGGCCGTTCTGTGGCAGCACTCAGCCTGCTTTCCTGGAGTAAGAGCAGCAGCATGGGCAAAGTCCCACATCCCCAGTTGCTACTGTCTAACGGATCTCCCAGATCCAAGCAATGACAGTCAGAAAGTGAACCTCGCTACCTAGCCCATCACTGCTGATCACAGGCACTGAGTTCTTTCAATTGGCACCCAGCTCCATCAGGACCCAGCTCCCACAGGCAGCCCCACGGCGGCTCCCAGGTCCCTATGAGGAGTCCTCCAGGCGAACCACTCTCTGGGAATTGGCTCCAGAATCACCCCAGTGGGAAAAGCACTCCCGAGCGTCCTGGGGACACAGCAAGATGCAGGTGTCCAGCATCCCCTAGAGGGCCCTCCAAGAGAGGGCCATGGGGACTTGGATCTTTTGCTGCACTGTGGGGGGAGGGCCTTCTTCCTAGAGCTGGAGGCCCCTCTTCCCTTCTTGTGACCTGCTGGTCCCCAGAAATGGGGAAGACCAGACCTGCAGAGGAGGTCTGGCTCTCTCATGAGTGGTGTCCAACAAAAGCCCAGAGGCTCTGCCGCAAGTGGGGTAAACACAAACAGCAGGCGGCAGTAAATTCTAACCACCCCCCACGAAGTCCCCACAGCTCCCCGCCTCATGCTGTGCCCCCTTCCTGCCCACATCCCATGGCCTTGAGCTTGGACACTGTTTTCCTATTTTATCTTCCATTTAATGTTGAATTTCTCTGTGATTTATTTATTCACCCTGAATCTGGGGGAAATGATCATTGTAAACACAATATTTGGCTTCCTCTTCCTCAAAAAATTATTTGCTGCTGCTTCCACTTTTGGACCACATCTTTCCAAGGAGTGGAGAGCTTCCATCCATCACGTCCAAGCCCCAGGTCCAGGAAGTGGACATCTTACCCTGCACGCAGGAGCACTGCAGCTGAAAGGTGGCTTCCCTGTGAAGAGGTGACCCTTCCCTGGTGCAGGCGGAGGAAGAAACTTGTCACCACGCTCCGCAGCTGGCAGCTTCTGCCTCTCCCCCACACCCGTGCAACTGAATCCGCTACCCAAAGGATCTGGGCATTGCCCGCAGTTTCCCCTGCACTGGCTGTGTTGGAGAAGGACCCAGCTGCCTGACCTGCTCCCCTCACCGTCCACCTGACTCTGATGGTCTCCAAGGTTTATCAGCACTGGCTGTAGGCCTTCCCTGCTTCCAGGTCCCAGAGGACACATGCAACACCACCTGTCACCTGGATCGTGTCAGAAGGGCAGATCTCCGGACGCTGACCAACCCTAGGGGGTGGGCAGCCCTCAGGGATGTCACAAGCCCTCCATGTATCTGCACCCTTTCTGCATGTGAGGCCCAGATGGAAGGACCTGCAGGCTCTGGTCACTTCCTCACCACCCCAGCCCTCTGGGCTCTCCACTGGGGCTTTGGCTCCTCTGGCTCTTCCCACAATCACAGCTTCTGCTCACAGGGCAGAGGTACCCCAAAGCTTGCCTTGACAAAACAGTAGAAATATGCTTTGAAGCTGATATAAGTGGACAATGGAGGGTTTTGGACTGACAGTGGGTAAAACGTCTGTATTATGAAGCCAGAAGTCACAAGGAAGGGAAGGCAGAAGACAAAGTGTCCAGGATGCTGGAAGGGTCAAGCACTCACAGCCCCGGCTACAGACCCCCAGCCTCTGGACCTCGGCTGGGAAGGCAAACCATGCCCTGCCGCTGCTACAGGACTTCTCAGTGCCGTGTCCACCTCAGCGGCACCAACTGAAATGAGGCTCACGTGCGAGTTCTCGGCTGCCTCTTACTGGATTTGAGCCCTTCCAGCTGCAAGGTGCGGCCTCTACTTTTAGTCAAATATCCTCACTAACTAGTGTGTTCTACAAATTCATCGGGTCAGTTGCCCTAGAGCACAGGCCAGCAAACTTTGCTGTGCAGGACCAGATAACTGTTTCAGGCTACATAGGCCCAGTGTCTGCTTGGTGGCAGGAAAACTGCCACGATCACGGGTCCTGAATGCATGTGCAGGTTCCAGTGCAACTCTTTAGGGACAGGAGCAGCTTTATAATGTTTTCACACCGTGCTCTTTTTTTCAATCATTAAAAATGAGCCTGGGCTACCTAGTGAGTTCAAGGTTAACTAGACTACATAGCAAGGTGCTGTCTCAAAATAAACACATATAGATATAAATAAGAATGAGATTATTTATACAGTTTTAATCCTCAGCTCACAGGCCACATAAAAACAAGCAGTGGGACAGACTGGTCCTAGAGGCCACGGGTTTCCAGGCCACTTTATTTGTACTATGAACCATTGCCCTGAAGCCACGCTCTGGCTGGTGGCAGCTTCCTGCCATTGAGCAACCATAGGGAGGCCAAGCAGAAACTCGCTGAAGCATTTTGCTCTGACCAAGAGGCGGTGGTGGGCGGGGCCTCCTCCTCTAGCCTCAGCCACTGTGATGGGTCTAGCAGCTTTGAGCACACTGGTGAGTGAAGAGAGGCTATTGGTGAAGGAGGAGAGGGGAGAAAAGAGAAGACAGAGCGTGGGCACTGGGAAGTTGTGGATGGGAAGGAGAACCCCGCCCAGAGGCTTCGTCTCGGCATCACACCAGCTGGCCCCTCAGGACTGGCACTGGGGAGCCACTGGTCCTGCTGCTGGCCCTGGAGCTGCGGCCTTCACAGCTGTGCACAGGCTCCTCACCAGCTGTGATGGCCTTGCCTTTGCTCTTGTAATGCACAACTCAATTATATGTGTGTGTTTTTAACTGTACAACTATCTGTTGTTTATGGTGAGTCGCATAGCATTTCCTGTTAGAGTGTATTTTTCCTATTGTCCAGCCAATTACCATAGATTAGTGACTCCAATAAAGCAACTTGATAATCTTATAGTTTTGGAGGTGGAAAGCCCAAATTCTAGGCATCAGCAGGCTGCTTTCATTCCAGGAAGACCTGTCCCTCACACCCTGGCCTGGCCCAACAACTGTCCTCCTCCCCTAACCCTGGCAGTGTGAGGAGCATCTGGAGTCTTTCCCTCCCAGTCCCATCTGCTCTCCAAAGAGCCTGGGGTAACACTGAGCCTCTGGACAGAGCCCCAGTGCTCAAGCACAGTGCAGGACTTCTAACAAAACCAGAGAGCACATGAGAGCCCCAATACGCCTCTGATGTAGCACACAAGGCTGATATTTGGAACTGGAGATGGCTTGAAATGAGTCCAAGCTGTCATCCATCTTTCTGAACTCCATTTACTGTTTCTACATAAAATTTCACTTCCAGATGTGCAGAAGCATCCCATGTCTCACACTTAGGACTATCACCCTGTCTTCTGCCCCTGGGGCAGGAGCTCTGTGATGCCCGCATGGGAAAATTTCTGGGCCTGTGTCTCTGCCCCTTCCCCAGCTGAGTGTCTGTTCTCTGTCACTTGCTGAAGATTGCCCAGGCTCAGCAGCAAGAACTCTGCTTGTTGCGGGTTTGTTGGTGGCGATGAAGGCTCAGTCCCCCTAGAGAGTCTCAGGGTAATTTTTGTTGTCCTTGATGTTCACCACCAGTAGGAGAAATGCGTGTGCACGTGAATGCGTGCATGACCCTGTGATGTCTCCTCCGTCACACCCTCAGCTGCCACTCCCAGAGCCCCCCTGCTACAATTAGCATTGCTATAAGAAGTAAGCATGCCCCGCAGCCAGGGCAGGAAGGCGGCGGCAAACTTCATGAGATTGTGGCTCATACACCCTTCCACTCGGCAGCCACGGGAGTCTTCCTCAGCTCTGGGTAGGCAGGCACCAGCACCGTCAATGCCAATTATGTTCATGGTGGAATGATGAGAAGCAGGAAAGCACTCGCGGGATAAAATCCTTTGAGGGTTTAGAGGTGTTTGATTTGCTGCAGTCACCAGGGGGGAGGTATCGGGAGCATCTCCTGGCAGTGGACCATCAAAGTCAGCTTTGCTGTAAGAACATCTGTTTTGCAGGCATTTTATCCCCTCCCAAGAAAGTGCTGTGAACAGCACAGCACCTGTGAAGCCCGAGCTGCATGGGCTCCTTTGCTTGGAGTCTGCTCTAGTGCATGGGCGCCCACACCGCATTCCCTGCTGAAGGGGCTGCTGAAAGTAGCTGGGCAGGCCTGGCCTTCTGTATTCCCCCAAAGTCAGGGGACTTTTCCTAGCGGGGGCTGTCACAGTTTCTACTTCCAGGAGTGGCAACACCCGGGCTGGCCACAATCACACTACTGTCTCGTTTTATCCAAGACAAGCAGCAGAGTTCCCTTTGGGAAGGATGGGGAGCCCTGTGCCTGACAGCTGCACGCACTTAAGGAAACCCTTTTGGTTGCACATGGCAAGCCTCTCCATGGAAATCATAAAATATGAAATGGGCCAGCAGTTATTCTGCAGGTGCCTCTGATGGAAAGTCCTCGAATCTCTGCCATGTTTTCTGGTACTGGTAGTTATGTCTTGAGTGAGTGTTTATTGGAACCTTGTTACGGGTCATTTTTCATTCATTCGTTCCATTTTCTGTCCACTTTCTCGGCCAGGTGCCATGTCCAGCCCATTACGTGGACTGTTGCACTGAATCCTCATGACAAAAACCATCCAAACCACTCTCACTCCTGCATCGTAAAGGGCTACACCTGGTTTAAGCAGGTCACCCTGGCACAGTCACAGAACAGCTGTGAAACCCGGGTTTGGTCCCACGCAGCACATCTAGCCTTACATCCAACTCTCAAGTAGCTTCGGCAAAGGGAAAGATCAGGAGAAACAGATGCTTTCTCAGTTTGCCTTCGTGGAGATGTCACGTGAAAGGTGGCTTCACGTCCACCCAGAGTCAGGGCTTTTGTGCTCACCATCGCCCAAGAGACCCCCAGCCATCACCAGAGGCTGGCTGACCACAGAGGAAAGAGGCACACTGAGCTCACAGTTCCGGAGGCCCAGGGCCCTGGCCACCTTCTGGTGGGCTCAGCAGAGGACACTGCAGGGCAGGAGCACCTGCAAGGCAACATGTGGGAGAGAGCGGGCACCTGGCTACCTTGCCCGATGTGACAGCTGGCACTTGCCCACCCCCGCCAAGAGGCCCAACGTGCTCCCTGAAGCCAAGCAAGGTGGCCTCCCTCACAGGGCACACCTGTGGGCCTCTGCCTTGCTCTGGGCCTCGTCTTCAAGATTCCTCCTCTACATACCGTGTCTCTGGGACCCTTGCTGCCAGCACAGGGCGGGGGTGGGGTCCACACCCTGGCATGGCCCCACTGTTTTCAGCAGGGGAAGGAGTAGACTGAGTCCCTCCAGGCAGTTCCCAGGTCCGTCATGCAGTCCAGGCAGGTTGTTGTCCGTTTGTCTGAACGACGCCCCGCTCTGTTCAGAGCCACTGGTCCAATTCTGCTGCTTAAGAGCCAACCAGAGCTGCAGCACAGTCTTAACATGAACTCTGACATCTTTGTTGTTTTTCTTGACGCTGCCTGGTTTCCTCCACCACCCTGACAGTGCTCTGAAGGTGACAGCTGTGTTTATCTCCCTTATAAGATTCTGCATAGAGGGGAGGTCAGGCGCTGTCTGGGGCTTCTCCAGGGTTCTGCCGGAGCCTAGCTTGTCTGCATTCTCCAGCTCCCAAAACCTCCCTTCCTGTATCCAAGGGCCCTGGTGCCCAGAGGCAGAAAGAGCCTCCCAGGATATGGAGAGGGTTGCAGGGAAGGCAGGTGCCAGTGCGAGAGCTGAGAAAGATCAGGGTGGCATGGGAAACACCATGGGGCAGGGCAGGACAGGGTGGGGCTGGTACACCCAAAGGAACTGGGGCTTACAGCTCAGCAGCTGCCTTGGTTATAAAACTGCATTGCAGTTAGCAGTGGCAGGAAGTTAGAAATGTAGACCGCTGCAGTGGGTGGTGAACTCCTGCCTAGTGTGTGTGGGCCCTGGGTTCTACACCCACCATCACAAAGATCCCACTGATCCATGTGTCTCAAGTCCTACATTCTGCATGCACATGCACATGCACATGTACACATACACGCACACACTCAACCTGCCCTACCCATCTGGGCATCGTGTCCACTTCTCTATTCTGGACAGATTGCACAGAGAAATGAAACTGAAAAGTTCTGTTGTTGTGGTAAGGACATCTCTCTCTGAATGACAGTGCATTGTGTGTTCCTCAGGGCAAGCCAGGGAACACCCCACCATGTGCACTCTGCAATTCTCTCCTCTGCTGTGAGGAGCACTGAGCTCAGCACAGAGCAGCAGGTATGGCCTAGGCATCTCCAGCTCCCAAGTAATTCCTTCGCTCCTAGCCTCAGGACCTGGGAGGACATTGAGGTCTGTGAGGCCTCAGTTTCTCAATCTGTTGAGTGGGTGCATCCTACAGTTCACCACAAGATGGAGAGATACATGGGCAGTAGAGGCCCACAGCAAGTCCTTGACCCATTGCTGCCATGCCTACACACACTTTGGTGACATCCCTGAGTCTCCACCGCCTCCAGCGAATTCCCCACTCTGAGAGGGTAGTGGGGATCGGCTCTTTGCCCTTTGTCTGCATGAGGCATGTTCCACTGTGCAGGTGTCCAAGGTCCTGTCCTTGGACACCTCCATGAGTGTCTGAAGCCAAGGCCATTTCTACTGAGAAGGAATGACCATCATCAAGAAATCAAATAACAAATGCTGGTGAGGCTGCAGGCCGGGGAGGGGAACTATTACACTGTGGATGGGAATGTAAACTGGGATGACTGCTGTGGAAATCAGTATGGAGAGTCCTCAAAAACTAAGAATCAAAATTCCACTTGACCCAGCTATTTATCCTCTAGGAATGCTCCCAAAAGAATTAAAGACATCACATGCACATCTATATTCATAGTAGCACACATCGTAGTAGCTAAATCTTGGAGGCAGCCTGTCTATCAGCAGATACATGGATGAAGAAAATGTGGTGTTGACACACAGTGGGGTAAAGCCAGAAAGAAGGAAATTTTTCAGTCATTTGTAGGAAAACGGATGCACCTTGGGGCCATAATGTAAATGAAATAAATCAGACACACAACCTGAAATAGCACATGGTTTCTCTCACATGGAAAACCTAAAGCATAAACAGCAAAATAAGAGGTAGATAATAGGAAGCAGGCAACTAGAGCTTTCTCAAATGGGAAGGAGATTGAAGGAGAGCAGGAAAGGAAGGTAGGGAGAGAGGTTTAAAAAGGAATTAAGATGTGTTCTGCACATGCACTGACTCCACACAGGACTGTAGTGTAAACTGCAAATGTGTACTGAGAAAAAAATAAAAATAACTAGTCAGAGCCGAGGTGCCCGGTCATGGCAGTGAGGGCATTGCTCATTGTGCTTAGTGTGCACAAGGGGCTGGGTTCTGCCTCAGGCACACACGTGCACACAAATGGGCACACACAAGCGGAATTGCTGGGAAGCCGGGCCTGTCCCCACCATGCACAGACCGGCGTCTGACTGAGCGGCAAGGAGCCTGTGTTGCAGGAGCCGCCCTGAGGAGGTGAGGTTGTCTCAGGCCAGAGAGCTTCACCCCATTGCGGGGGTTACAGGTGTGACTGGGGGTGGAAGCTGTGTAGGCACAGGTACGTTGCCATGAAGCCAGGGCTCTCTGCAAGCGCATGAGCCAGGCAGGCCCAAAACCCATCCTGAGCAGGTCAGCAGCCATCTCTGTCTCTCCTTGTCAATAGCATCGAGTTCCAGGACGCAGTTCCTATTTTTGTGCAATGGGAGACAGTGAAACCCAGTGAGCAAGTGCAATACCGTGATTCATACCTGACACCTCCTGTCAGCTGCAGTCACTTTCCTAACTTCCCCTCACCTCACCCCTTAGCCGGATCAGGGACTCTGAGGCCTTCTGTTGCTTCTGCAACATGGCGTCTGGGTGGAGCCAGGGTACAGGCAAGCCCTCTGCAGAGATGGAGCTATAGGCCACAGTGCCAGTGAAGGGCGCCAGGGACACAGCAGGGCTGCACAGGGGACCGGGCCGCCCACACTCACCCTGTGGCCCCAGCACTCCTGGTCACATCCTGGATCAGTCACTGTTGCTGGGAACACAGGATAAGCTCCCTGGAATCTGCCAGCGATCTTCATGGCTTAGCAGCTTGGTTCTTCCATTAAGAGATAAAGACTTTGCTTGGATAAAAGGAAAAAAAATAACTCAAACGAAACCTGGTTTTGTTGGTCAGAGACACACATGAGTCACACTAGGACAGACAGTTTTGAAAATCTGAACCGTCTGACCCAGTTAGACTCTAAAGGTGACAGAGACCAACATGTCACAGTCAAATACAGTTCAAGGTGGAAAGTTAAAACAGCTACATTTCTCTCTGGCAAAGGAAGCGGGCTGAGTGCCCAGCTCTGTACCTGGAGGCTGGGGGCTGCTAGCGGGATGAGGCCCCAATGCATGTTCAGCCAGGAGGCTGAGTGGGAGACTCAGGGTTTCAGGATGCTGTAAGACATTCGCCCAGGACAGGGTTTTGGGGGTGAGGAAAATGCCAGTTATCTTCAGTATCCCATGGGACAGGGGCCTGGAAGGAGCCCAAGGGGGTGGAAAGTGTAGGTGGCCTGAGGCTGCAATCTGGGTTCCAGGAGGGGCACAACCCCCAGAGAGGAGCCTGGGTCGGGCTGCGAGTGAGCAAGGAGGGGTGTGCAGCAGTGGGGGTGGCTCCGGCTGAGAGCTAGGCTGGGCCACACAGAAAACTGCACCTCTGCGCGTTCTCTGTCCCCTCCCTGCCCCTCGCCTTGCCCTCTGTCTTTGCCTCCCATTCATTCATTCCTCCTCCTCCTCCTCCCTCCCCTCTACTCCTCCTCCTCCTTCTCCTCCTCCTCCTTTGATCCCCAAGTGAAGTCCCAAAGAAAACCCCCAAATCTAGGCCTCAAAGAACCAAGGGACCCCAAGACTCAGGGGCACTGTGCTGCACAGCAGGAGGCACCTCTGCCCATCAAACCCAATTGCCCCCCACTTTTCAGTGGGTGTTCATCTCATCACCATCCTCTCCTTGTGAGAGGCACAGTGAGGGGCTGGGAGAGGCAAAGCTATCACTCACGCTGTGGCAGCCGTGTCCAGCCGAGACAGAGCTGATCCCAGGTCTTTGGCTGGTTTTCTTCGCTGCTTTCTGCCCTCTCACAGAGCTGTCCTAGGGCTGAGACCAACCGCACTCACCAGGGCCTGTTGCTGGCTGTGGGATGTGTGTGATGCGCGCCTGCACCCTGGGCGCCGCATGCTTATGGGTGCGTCCAGCCTGTGTAACCATGGCACTGGGCAACCGGACAGGCCAAACAAATCCCAGGAAGGGTCCTCCTGGTGTTCAGGGTGGCAGCTCAGTAGACAGAGGCGGGCCCACCATGGGACTGACCCAAAAGGGGCCCTAGGCTTCATGGCTTCCCTTAACCCAAGAACCTGGGGCTTTTACATACAAGAGAGACGTTAGGACTGTGATCTGGGCAGGCATGTTTGAGAGGGGGCTGTGTATATTTGTGGATGTTTGTGAATGCATGTCACACATGTTATATGAGATTTGGAGGATGTCAGTGTGTTTGTGTCTTTTGTAGGTCTAAGTGTGAACGTTGTGTGTGTTTAAGTTTCTGAATGCCTGTGTGTGCATGTGTGTTTGTAGAAGTGCACTTGTTTGTGTGTGTGTTGTGTGTGTGCTGAGTTTCTGTGTGTGTGTGTGCTGAGTTTCTGTGTGTGTGTGTGTGTTGTGTGTGTGCTGAGTTTCTGTGT